>JANVCC010000049.1:7870838-8135441 GCA_025345505.1 Todiramphus chloris collaris | reverse complement strand
GGGGGGGGGGGGGGGGGGGGGGGGGGGGGGGGGGGGGGGGGAGTTTTCTGGGAGGGGAAGTTTGGGAGCATGTGGGAGTTGGTAAGGTTTGGGTAGACAAAAGCAGATAGGTTACATAGGCTTGGTGAGATCAGATGTTCTTAAGGACATTCATAAACTTGGTTTTGGACTAACCTGAGTTAGCCTTAATGGCCTCTCTTACTAATGAGTGAAAGCTCAGCAGTTGGTTTTTATTTTCTTGGTTGTATTGCATTTTAAAAGTATTTTGCCTTTTACATACACTTGTACAAAGTCTGTGGCTGTTATACAGAATAAAACTGAAGGCCTTGTCAGTGTGACTTAATGTAATAAAACATCTTAATTAAGATGACTCAAAACTTGATTTCATATTTCCCTTGTGTAATTTGTCTCTTGCATAGGTCGTTCTTACTGCGTTCGGACACAAAGAATGTTGAACCAATGTTTAGAATCTCTAGTGCAAAAAGTCCAAAGTGGAGTTGTTATTAACTTTGAAAAGTCAGGACCAGATCCAGCTCCTATTGGAGAAGGTATAGTAACTGTTGTGTTGTTTTATTTGTTGTTCTTGGGGTTTTGTTGGTGTTCTTGTTGGTTGGTTGGGTTCCCCCCCCCCCCGATGTTCACGAAGAAAGGTTTTCTGTGCGTGCACATGCCCACAAGGGTCTTCAGTGTCCTTTCCTACCAGCTTTTCGCTGCAGTGTACAGGATGCATTGGATGCCTAATACATTCTAGAAAAGCAGTTAAGCTGTAAAGCTTGTATGCCTCAGTGATAGAGCTCTGGTGTCTCTAACCATAATGGATGTGTAGTTGTACATTTGTTTCTTTAGTCTTGTCTTTGTTACATGTTCACAAGTGTTAGTTTAGTCCTCAGTGAAGTGAAATGGTGCTGTATTTGCACATATGGACTGTCTGCCTGCCGGATAGCTCTCCTGACACTCTTTTCTCTCCTCTTTTTTGGGGGCAGAGGAAAGTGAAGGGTTGCAGGAAGTAGTAAAGTTTGAATTAGCGTTGTCAAACTTGGTTTTAAAATAATGAAATCCAAACTTGGTTGTAAAATAATCAAATCCATGAGTAGTGTGTTTAAACACTTGAACATGTAATCTCAGTGCTTAATTTGCCAGGCGTTTTCATTCTGCTGATGGATCACAACACAGTAAGTTGCAGTGGAGTGTTTGTAGCTGCAAATGAAAAACTGTGTTCAAAGAACAAGGCATTATTTTTCTAGCTGCAAGTGAAGTGTGTAACAGGGGAGAGGAAAACTCACTCTTAATGTAGAGCAATTTTTTAGATTTTCAGAAATTCATGTCTGAAAGGAAGGAGAGAGATCTGACCAGTTTATACTTAGGATGTTTCTGAAATGTCAGAAACTTAAGTAGCTTTTAGTATCCTTTTAACATCCTAACATAGCCAGCTTTATTCCTGCTTTCATTTTTGAATCACATTTTTCTTGCTGTATGTATATATATTTTTCCTCCTTTTGCTTACTTAAATGCCATTTTATTGGAAAGTTTTCCAAAAATGATGTGCAGGACAACACCTCAGCAAATTCCTGTATCTGTTGGCCCAAATGTTCTCCAGTGTGGCAAAAAGACTGTTGAAAGTTTTATTTGTGGGTTTTTTTTGTGTGGGTTTTTTTTGTCGTTGGGGTTTTTTTGTGTGGTTTTGTTTTTTTAATTGTCACACTTAAATGATTATGCACTGTGGATATGAATCTTTACATGAATTGAGAAAGTCCTGAACTAGAGGGAAATGTGATGGGATTTACCCAAGCTATAAAAATCAGTGTGTATAGAGTGCAGGAAACCAAAGCAATCAATACCTGAAAGGTGTATTCTGCACTGTATCATTGGCCAGCTGTCTAATGCAGGGAAAACAGTGTGAAATGATTTTAAAATGAGGACAGTTCTTTAACTGGGTGATCTCTGCTGTGCCATTGGTTTGAAGAACAATCTTCGAAAGGTAACACTGAAATTCTGTGCTGCTGCAAACTTGTTTTGTCCTCAATGCTTGTACACTGCAGTGGACTGGTGGAGGACACTGGTCTTTCCAGTAGACAAGTGGAGTTCAAGTGATTTGTGTATTCTTACTAATGAAAAATATGACAAAAGCTGCTCCAGCAAGATAAATCCAACTTTTCCATAAAATGTTTCTTCACTTCCAGTTTTCACTGGTGGCAGTGTCAGTCAGTGAGCTTTGCATCCCATGTAGAAAAACTGAATTTTCAGCCTTTACAGGTGAACTAAACCCAACAGGGCTGCTGTTGCCCAGCACATCTATGTTAAAGTACTAAGCGTAAGCAAATACCATTTTCCACAGTATGTGGCTGCACTAATTACCTAATGGCCATGCCCCAGGAGCAGGGGGGTGCGTGTGGGCAAATGTTATTGTTTCTCAGGTGATGGTATTATGCATTTTGAGGTATCGGTTTTCTCCAACCACTTATGTAAAGATCTGTTTGTCTTTGAAACTGTAATGAAACACCTTGTAGGTTGCTACTGCAGAAATTTTGCTGGGAGACAAATGCATGCATGTAGCTTTTTGTTTTCTTTTGTTTTTGGGGTTTTTTTGTTATTTTGCTTTGTTTAAATTTTAGATGGACTTGTTGATTCATCCAGGCCCATCAATTCATTTGCTTCTCAACCGTGGCATAGTTGTCATAAGCTCATTTATGTGCGGCCTAACCCCAAAACGGGTGTTCCTGTTGGGCACTGGCCAATCCCAGAATCTTTTTGGCCTGATCAGAATTCACCAACATTGGTAAGTAAAATAAGAACTGAAAGAAAGATATTATTCTGTACCTAATTAAACAGAGTGAAAATGAACACTACAGTAGTTTTTTACTTTCTCTGTTTACTAATAGGATCTGACTGCGCTTTAAAAGGGTAGTTAAAACTGGTTTTAACATAGAATGGTATCATCTAATGTAGATACTGTATGCCGTGATGGTTTTAGCATCTGGAAGGTGTACTTTCATGTATATGGTTACTTAATTTGGTAAATGGTTTTTAAAGGGTTATAAAACTTCACATACCACAAATCACAGCAAGCCTATTCAATTTTAATCAAAGCTTTATAAAATGCATTTATGCAGAAAAAGGAGTATTTGGGTTTGATAGAAGGTCAACCATGTTTTCCCTGCTTGGTATTCTTCATGTATGGACTCTTCTTTCATTAGCAGGAAGAATTAAAACTGAAACAGAAGAGTTTACCCCATTCAGAAAATGAGAGAGAACCAGCATTCATTTCTCCTTACTGAAATGATCACACTTTTGACATGCCTTACTAGCCTTTCTAAAGATGTCTCTCTCCTTGGGTGTGTTCTGTTTCTGTACTTTGCAAGTGCTCAAGGTACTCTTCCCCACCCTCAAGCCTCAAGGGGGGAAAAAAAAAAACCCAAACCAGACTTGGTAGGGAGTATCTTGAGATACCCCTGGCGAAGTGAGCACAGTTTCACATCTGCAATCCTCTGAATGTGAAGCAGAGTTGAATTTTTTTCTTTAAACCTGTCTGTGATCCTATAGGTTGATTGGTATGGAAGAGAAAAAGTTGAATCTTAATGATGATTTTCTCTTTGTGGGAAGTATGTATCTGTAGGTGTGTGGCTTTTATTTTTTGAACAAGTTAGAGAATTCATCTATATTTTAATCTGTATTCTTATGTGAAAGGTTGTATCTTTTTCTCTTAAAGGAAATTGTAGAAACTGAGGGTTTAAACCTGTAGAATGGTAAATTACATGCTTATTCATCTTTTTAGAGAATTGATTTATTTACCATAAATAGTAGAATATTGATAGGTTTTTTTCCTCTTCCTTTTAGCCTCCGCGCACAGCTCACCCTATTGTGAGGTTCTCCTGTGTTGATTGTGAGCCAATGGTAATAGACAAGCTTCCTTTTGACAAGTATGAGCTTGAGCCTTCACCCTTAACACAGTACATCTTGGAACGAAAGTCTCCCCATACCTGCTGGCAGGTACTTGCCCTTTATTTGATTCTAGAAATGCAGTGGGCATCCTAAGGTACTTCAGTCTTTGTAAGCCTGGAGAATTGGGATCTGGTTACAGACTCTGCAGCTGATGAGAAGAAACGTGTCAAGGTTTCAGTTACCTCATTTCTAATGGAATTATTGGAAGTCAGGATGAGTGTTCCCTCTTGCAGGCTTTGTAATCTCATTTAATTCTGTTTCTAGGTCCATCTCATTTTGCTAAGGACTGTGTCCTGCAGGTTCCATTTCTGGCTAAATTGAAATTCTCTGTAGGCTTCCATTTGCTGTCAGGGAGAGAGCCCAGCTCTTGTCTCCTATCATGTTACCTAATCAACAGCTGCAAATAATTTCCACTGGATGGTTGGAACTGCTAATGGGAATTGAGTGGAAGCTGTTGATCTTGTTGACTAGATTGGCCTTCAAGAGGTCAAAGTTCTGTTGCTGAAATGCTTTGTTACATGCTCTTTTTGTCATTTTTGGCTGAGCTGTTTCTGCATCCTCTACAAAATAAGGCCTGTAATTCCCTTCTCAATGGTGTTCTTGTAAAGAAGAGCTTAATATGTACACCAGGAGTTTGTGTAGCACGATACTGGAGCTGTAAAGTGGGTTTGGACCTGTCTCTTTCATGCTTCTGTTTCCTTAATAAATATTGCAGTTTAACTGAAAATACAGCATGCATGTTCAGAAGAAAAATTAGAATTACTTTTAAGAAACTAATTACAAAATTGTCCTTTGAGCATTCATAGGTACATTATATCCCTGAATTATTAAAATTACTCTGCTCTTTTTCAAAAACTGCTTTTCTTCTCCCAGCTGCATGTCAGAACCTTACAATCTAGGAAAAATAGGCTCATTGTCATAGAAACCGTGTAACAAACTCTGTTCCTTACAGAGGAAAAACACTTCCTATTTACTGCCAGGTTAACTTTTTTTTTTTCAGGAAAACTATTTTTTGGTTAGGTGTGGGTGTGTGGTCCCAATAAGAATGTGTGCCATTTTTGTCCTGTTGAACTAGTAGTGTGCATGTCTTGCTTTTTGAGGTTAATACCACCAGATATAAAAAAAAAATAAAATCCCCAAACTCCGAAAGTCAATGTTAAGAATGTTGACACTTGACATAATTAGATGTTTCTTGAATATTTGTTTTGCTTTATTTCTATGCTTTCGAAGTTTTCGATGTCTTTTATCAGCCATTTTTATTTATGTCAGTTTTATTCATGCAGTTTTTTGAGTTAGAAGTCAAATTTCCAAGACATTATTTTTAAGCATACCTTCAACAGATGTTCCCTAGCCTATTTTAAATAATTTTGAGCACCATTTCAAAGTAGTTTCACTGAAGCAGTAACACTTAGACTGTGAGGAGCATTTCCACTCTGACTGGGGGTGGTACACTGAATGCTGCTTGTCTTTTGACTGGGGAGTGCAAGTGCATGCTCATCCTGACGTGTGCAACCTTAAACTCCTCTGTTCTTGATAATTTGTTGTCTTAATGCAACTGGATGCAAATTGATTTTAATTTTGCAATGCCCCATGCTTAATAATCTTCATATTCTTCTGATACAGTGATATCTCTTCTTCTTTGTCAGGTATTTGTGAGTAGCAGTGGAAAATACAGCGAACTTGGCCATCCGTTTGGGTATTTAAAAGCAAGCACTACTTTAACCTGTGTAAACCTCTTTGTGATGCCTTACAACTATCCTGTTTTACTTCCACTGTTAGGTAGGTAATAAATTTACATTGGTCTGCCAACGCAGCTACTTCACAGTAAAAAAAAAAAACAAACCAACAATAATGGTCGGTGTTCTGCATTAGTCTGAGACATTATAAAATAATGGAGATCAGAGAGTAGAGAATGTTGCAAACTCTTTAACATTATTTGGGAGGAGAGGATTTTCATACCCCCTCTCCCTTTTTTTCTCTCCAGCAGAGGAGGAGAGCTACCTGCTTCCAGTGCATGTTTGATGCTGTTCACCTCCTAGACACGTAGCCTCTTCCTTAACCTGGAGTAAGCTTCAACCTCCATTCTTTTCCCTCATTTAGGGTGTGGTGTATCCAGGTTTTGCAGTTGCTCTTGTAGCAGCTAATTTTTTACTGGAAGATCAGATGCAGTGTTTGTCATGGGTGTTGGGAAGAGGGAATTCCCTGATGCAGTTTAGAGCAGTAAGAAGGAATTCAGCAGTGAAGCAGTCTGCATTTTTTCCCTGCCCAAAGGACCAGTGTTTTTTTTCACTCCCACAAGGAAATTACTTTCCACAGGAAAGATGGTATGAAAAGATGCTGTGTGAATAGCTGTCATAATAATTGTGGCTGTTAGGGTTCTGGAATAAAGGTGATGGCAGAGAGGAGAGTTTCCTGGGTGCTACTAACCCTTTTAGTTGCAGATGCTATAAGGCTTTTCCCCACCCCCCCCTGCTTTTTGTGGGTGTGTTTAGTGATGCAGAACAACAGTTGAGATCAAGAGAACTGACATGGACTCTGTCTCACACAGGATTTTTCCATTCATTTCTAGAACGTAACCACAGCACAGTTCAGGAATGCTTTTTCAGTCCTGGGCATAACCAAAAGAAGCAGTCTGTGCTTGCTGTTGATTTGGATGTGTCTTGTATAGTCATACATATAGCCTAATAATTGTCCCAAAGTGTGCAAAGTAGGATACTTCAGACTAAATTAGAGTTTCTGTGAGTTTGTGGCTACTGAATTACTGCAGCAGATCCACTAGCTGAAGAGCCATCACTGATACCGAATGGATTTCCCTGTTCATTTTGATGTTGACATTTGCAGTTCTGCTGTGTCTTCCCTGGCAGCTCTTGTCTTCCCCCTGCCTTTTTTGCAGGGGTGTAAAGCTCTTCCTACTCTTTGGAGAAAGGCATTTTTCAGTATGTGTAGCGCTGTTCTGCAGTTTAGTCACCGGGTATCCCACATCTTAAGTTTCTGAAGACTGTTTAAAGGAAAATGCAGATCTTCTATGTTGCCCGAGTTGTAAAGCAGAAATACTGTGTGATCCCTATTGTTAACCAAATGCATACACAAAGTGTTACCTTCAGATCTCATTCCAGGGCTTTGTTTATCCTTGGTCTCTAAGGCATGGTGGAATTAAGTTCTGTGAAATATACACAAAATATGAAAGCAGACCTCACCCCTTTCTACTTAGCAGTACAGAACGTGACAGAGATGAGCAGCATACCTCTTCAATTATTTGTAGATGTTTTAAAAAATTCTGACTCTGTGTTTGTCTCTGTAGGTAGGTAGGGGTCTGTTCTATTTTTAAACACTTCCCTTGTGCCTCTCTTACTAAATACCAGTAGTGGATGCTGATGGTTCAGCAGAAGGCTAATTTGAGTGTGTAGAACCAACCTTTCATTACTCTAATGCAGAGTAAAAAGGATGTGAGAACTTCCAAGCCCAGAAGTCTGCTCTGCTTAGCCACTACCACTCACATTGTCACATCAGTGCAGTTCTAGTGGCTGTTGCCCTGCTGGTAGAATGTTGTGTTGAAGGGCTGAGACTTTGGGACAGTACAGTGGATAATCTCTCTTCGTTCCTTCTAGTGCCTCTCTGAGACAAAGCCAAAACAACCACTTTGCAACTGTATTATTTGTACTGTCCCATCAAGTGGCTTATGTGTGTTCAACCTTATAAACAGATAGCAAGATGCTTAAGAATTTTTCCCTTGCATTTTTGTTTTCCTCCTATATTCTTGACCAGGGAAAGTTTTCATTTTGATTTTGGAAAATAATGTTAAGAGACTGCCCTAAAAGACAGGTAAGATAGATGTGCATGAGAAGCCTTGCAGGTGATACTGGAGCAAACTGAAACAAGTTGTAGTGGGTCCATACCTGAAGGAAGTAAATTGTATCACCTTCTACAGATTCGGTGACTTTACATCTCTGTTTCTGCAAGAGTGGGTTTGGGAATGCTGTAGCCTCTCCTAGCTTGTAATTTAGTGGGTCTGCTTTTAGAACCTGAAGCTTTGTAAGGAAAGGAGACAATTAAAGAGACTTCATGGAACAGTGAAGCTGCACAGTCTGTGTGTTAAGCTGACCTGTGCACTGTGGTAAATTGGTTGCCTGACAAAACTCTGGTCTCTAGCTCTTTTATGAAGGTAAGACAGAGCATGTGGATTGTGCTGTTGGAGCTAGCAGCTCCTTTTTCCTCCTGTAGGAAAGGCTAGAGGCATCATGACTAGCTTGGCTGCTGGTTTGCTCTGAAAACTGAGGAGGTGGAGTGCAGTTTTTTGGTGTGGGTTTCTGTGTTTGTTTGTTCTGCCCCCCCCTCCCCCCCCATTCTTTTTTTTGAGGCAGACTTGTGAAGACAGAACTTCTCACAGATAGATGCTGTGTACTTTGATGACAAATATGTTTGGCCTGCAGATTATAGAAATGTTCTCTTGAAGGATTGTTGCCTTTAGCTGATACTAGCAAAGCTATTGTACTTAAGATGATATTCTGTTAAAAAAAAAAGTACAGCCAAAAGTGTAAGGCAAACAAGGGGTTAGAGAGAGAGAGCACAGTAAAGATGAAGTATACTTCTAAATGCCTGTGCCTTGCCTAAGATGATTCCTTGGCTGATCTTAGCTGCATTAGCAGGGGAGGGCAGGCACTGCTGGGCAACAGGAGTGATTATTCATTGGGAGTGTCAGTAGAAGCAGCAGTGAAACAGCTGTGATGAAAACACCATGAGAACATGGTTAATACCCTTTCTCTGTGGGTCTAAATACACAGAAGGATGAGCATTTAGAAAATGCCTGCCCATGAAGGATTGCAACGTGGACGGTTTCCTTTGAGGCTTTTACAGTCTTCTTGAGAGAACCTGCAAGTAATGATTTTGTATTTTGGAAACCAAGGGCTGTCTGTCTCACAGAAGTGAATGCAGCCTGCTGTGGCACTGGGAGAGAGCCAAACGTTTCTATCAGTGGAAAAAGGGGGCCAGGATATCTTTTTTTTTTTTCTTTATGTTGGATACTATTTTACATTTTAGTGCCATATTTTTGTCTACATTGTTTGCAGGGAAAGATGCTGCTTTCTGTGAATATGAAGTCATGAGTCTTCAGTGCTTAAAACAAAGGAGTGTGTCTATTAGTGCAGAACCATTGGAAAGCTGGGGGAACTGTGGGAGTCAGCAGGCAGTGGGGGTCTACTTGGTCAGGGGGAATCTGTAATGGGAGTGGTGGTTTAAAACAACCAGACAACCCAAACATAAACCAACCCAGCAGCGTTTTTACTTTGGGCTCCATGGTGCAAGCTGTGACTTGCCACTAGACTGTTAGCACATGAACTGTTGTTCTTAGGCTCCAGCTGACCTACTGAGATGACCTGCTGACCATTCTCTCTTGTGCTCATTTTTTAAACCGCTCATCGAGCTTAAAAGTGCACCAAGCCCTCCCCTTACATGGTACAGGTGTCAAAGATGTGTGTTGGTATCCTGTTTGTCACTGTTTGGTTGGTTTGTACATTAATCTGAAGTGAACAAAGACTTTGTAACACAGTTGTAAATTAACTGGTCTGTCTGTAATTTTACCTGATCTCTTGAACTGTTGCAGCTTGTGACCCTTTCCTAGTGGATTTTAATAGCGTGTTCCCAATTATCCAGTGCTTTTAGGTCCTTCTGAGTTCAGAAGTAAAAAGAATTCTGCATTAAGTGTACTATACGAAGAGTAGTATCTGAAAGTGTATAGGTTGAATTAAAGCTAATGCATGAAAGGAATTTTTTCAATACTTTTGGATTTTATCTGCAAAAGTTTGCGATTTAATCTATGACAGACATAGTTAACCAGCTCACTGTTTGTTTGCTTATTGATGTAAATTATTTTGTGCAGCCCAGGGCACGAAAAGTACATTGCAAGTGCCTTGCAATCTGCTGATAGCCTATGTCTCAAACTCTTGCAGTAGAGGCAGGTAAGATGTTGATGGGGATGTTCTCTTTGAAACTCATGGCTGTGTTTGCTACCATGGCTGTCTTCCTTTTAGAGGGTAGGGGTTCCTGTGCTGAGCTCATGCTGTGGGGAGGCTCTTGTTTTAAACAGACAACTCTTTGCTGAAGCTCTGCTTGACTGGAGAACTTCTTACTTGGATAGCAAAGATCAGGGAGGTGCTTTAGCAGTTGACAGCTCAGACAGCAGCTATGCTGTGGCTTCAGAAGGATGGCCTGTCTGTGCCATTTCAGAGTGGCTGTGTGGCTGAACTGCGGGGGTTATAGGCTGCTGATACACAACCTGCACAGGGCAGGAAGGGAGGCAGTAATGAAGTGCTGATAAGGGGTTAAGGGTCAAGCTGTACTGATAACCAGCTCCCAGACCTTAAAATACATCCTGTAACACTGAACACTTTATATTTTTGGTTGGGTTTTTTTTTTGATTTTTGGGAGAGGGATATAGCTTTAACTTCCATTTTACTGAGAAAAGCTAATAGGCCTGTAAGATAAGAATGGATATTTTATATTTGCCATATGTCATGATATCATCACAGGTTCTCTTGGATAATAGTGTCAAGTGTGTGGTATATTGAGATTTTAAATGAGTTCTAACTTGTCCTCTGAAACTCCATCCCACTTCCTTCAGGCCAGGAAGGAGAACAAGTAGCATCTGTAGTGTGGTTTTCACATGTGATACAGAATTAATTTAGGTTGGAAAATACCTGTGATTAAGTGTGGTTTTACTGTGAGAACTTGGAAAATCGTTTCTTAACATCTGTTCCATTTGTGCAGAAAACTATGCAAGTCAAATTTTCTTCTACAAATATATCTTCCTGAAAGCTCAATCTGGAGAAAACATTTTCCTTGCTGCATCTGTCTTTCGCACACCCTCTTCTGTGCATCTCTGTCTCCTGCAGCTCTCCCCAGTTAATTTTTGGACATCCCTTTGTCCAGTACTACATATCCTTCCTTTAGCCTCACTTTGCCAGCCTGTTACAACCCTCCTAAGGAGAACCTTGATTTCAATTGATAATTCATGATTTCAAATGCTAAATTGCAGGATACTGTGTTCATTTTTGATATTTAGAGATCACTGTTGCAGTTTATAGTGTGCACAGCAAATAGGTACATGCTTGAACTCAGTGATTCCTAAATGGCAATACGCGCACCTCTAGTGCAAGCAAGATACTTCTGAAACAGTATCCAAAGGAACTAATCTGTTTGCTTGCCCCTCTCTTAAAGTTTTTGTAGCTAATGACTGTCTCTTGTCTCGATCTGTGGGTGAGTTTGCATCTCTGGCAGGAGGCAGGCAGTGTGGCTGGGGGTGCCCCCTTCTCTGCCCAGGGCAGATGCTGCTGCCAGCACAGCTCACCAGAAGGATTCCCTGGTCAGATTTTCTTTTCTTTTTTTTTTTATTTTTCTTCTTTAATGCCCAAGAATGTTTTTGTTGGAGACCAGAATTCATCATACAGGTTGAACAAAAGAAAGCTGGGCTGAAAATGGAAATGGAATCAAATGAATGTTGTTTGGTTTAATCAGCTACAGGGAGTCCCTGATGATGCAAGAGAGAGCCAAGGGAGGTGAAACTCTTAACAGGTGGATCTGTTGTACCTTCCATGCTGCTAGTAGTTGTGTGCAGTATTTAAGTGTGGTGTACCTTGTAAGTTTGCCTATAATGAGGACTTGTTCTGGATTGTCTACTGCAGCTAGGACTGGGGATTCACAATCCTTCAAACCTAAGGTTAAGCACAGGTTTTGTGGGGAAGGCCCTTTGGGAGATGGGTGGAGGGAGAAGAAAAGGGGGGGAACCTGGCACGTTGAATTGTGGATGCTAATGGTCTGGGACTACATAAATGAAACCCTCTTTTGTTGTTTTCCTTGTTGCAGATGATTTGTTTAAGGTTCACAAACTTAAGCCAAATCTGAAGTGGCGACAGGCTTTCGACAACTACTTAAAAACAATGCCTCCTTACTACTTACTGGTATGTTCTTTTTCTCATTTCATCCTCCTGGGTGTAATGGCTGGTGTGACCAGAGTCCTGTGCATCATACCTCTTCCTAGTAAATTTTGTTTATGTAATTATGATGACACTTTAGGTAGTAAACGTTTTGCTTTGCAGAGGTATGTAGATCAGGTTAAACGTTTTTAAGAAAGAAGTAAATTTCTAGTAACATTGAGTAATAGTAACTATATTAAGATATTAAATGTTTTCTGTTTGTTAAATATTAAATAAGCTTTGCTCTAAAGTACTGTAGACCAGAGAAACCAAATTTGGCTCTTTTTTTGGTAACTCGATAAGGAAAATGTAGATTTGCTTGTTTATTAATGTGGATGAAGTGCTAGAATTTGGGAAGCTGCTACTGAAGCTGGGCCAAATAAAGGGTGGGCGGAGGCACCGTGTCACCTCTTACACGTAGCTTGGACAATGCACCTCAATATGGACTTGCATCATCCCGGCTATTCTGGTACTGAGCCTTTGAGTGGAAATTGCCAGTGGCACCATGCTCTGAGGTGTCTTGGTAATGTGGCATAATGTCCATTGCGAGCTAGTTAGACCACCAAACTTGTGGCACATGTTATCTGAATAGACTTGAATTTTAGTGGCCAAAAGTGGAAAAGCTAGAGCACTAATCCATGTGCCTTAGCTTCCTGTAATTGATCTTATAAATTTTTTTTTTAAAGACTTATTCTCTTACTATTGTGTATTTTGTTTTCCTTATAGCCATTAAAGAAAGCCCTAAGGATGATGGGAGCTCCAAATCTGATATCAGATAATTTAGATTGTGGACTTAGTTACAGTGTTATCTCTTACCTTAAAAAACTCAGCCAACAGGTAGTATTGATAAAACCTTTGCAATTAGAAGTGCGTTGATTATTTAGTTTGTGGTAATCTCATTATAAAGCAGTTAATCCCTGTGGGAGTTTGTATGGGTATGCAGCATATATGATCATTGAAGACTGGTGAGCATTTCCATGGCAAATATGCATGAATCCAGAGCGGTTCTGTAGCCAGTGATTGTGCCTTCTGTAACTGGTGGAGGGGAGTGCAAAGGAGACCTCTTCAGCTGTATTTTTTAAACTCCAAAGATTGTCACTAATTGGATTTATGACTGCTCTTGTCATTGTTCTTCACAGCTGAAGTCAGAGGCTTGCTCTCAGTCTCATGTTTATTTCCATGTGTGCCTTGGCAATGTGTATGTTCCAAAAAAAGTGTATGTTCTTGTCCATGGGGGATAAAATCAGTTCCAGGTTTATATCTGAGGTTCCTTCAGGTCAGCTCCATTCTATGCGCTAAGAGTGACCTGGTCTTTCCATACCTTTTTCTGTTTGTCAGGAATGCCATTTCAGGGGTACCTGTCTGAAAGCTGTGCCTCCTTAGCATGGATGGTTCTTACAACAGTAGCTCAATATCTAGAAATCACTGGGGGAGCAGAGCAGCCCTTAAAATTACACAGAAAACAAATCCTCCGCCTTCAAGAATGCACAAAATAGATTCCAAAAGCCTCTGAATGACTGAGCATCTATTAGACATAAAGCTTCCTGTGGTATTTCAGTAACTTAATGATATGCAAATGCATGTTATTTCTCTGCAATACGGAGTTGGAATGGCTTGAGATGGCTACTGTGGTTTCCACAGGCATTCTCAGCACAGGAAACAATTGGAATGTGTTGGCTCCATTGTAAGCTCCTGTACAGGGACCAGCAGTTCCAGAATGCTGCTGTGCTCCTGCTGTCTGGAAATTCTGAGTGGCCCACAGATAATGAAGCAGACCCTGCAGAGGATGAGATCAGGGGGAAGTGGGTTGCAATCACTGGGGGTTTGGGGCTTCTGGTTGGTTGGGGTTTTTTGGAGGTATTGCAAGTGGGTGAACTTCTTACTTAGAATACGGTCAAAGCTTAATACAGTAAAATTATCTGGAGCTATAATAAGAAATTTGGGCTAATTGGAGAAGTAATCTGGTTTTAGAAATTTACCAGTGGAGCAAATTTCTGTCCTTTTATGACTTTTCTCCTGTACCTTATTGAACACATACACTGCAAACCTTACTCAGAGGTTGTTCCAAAACTAAAAACCTGACATGATGTTACTGTATCTGAACAATACTGTTCTCTTAGATGCAGCTGTACAGTAACTTGAGGCATCCTGCCTTCTCTTTGGGTTTGGTTGGGGGTTTTTTTTGTCTTTCTCTTTAAAGATGATTCTTCAGAGACACAAAAGAGTCACAGACTTGCAGCAAAAAGAGGGATATTCAGGCTTCCTGCTGGCATATAAATTTCAATATACCGCCTAAATATTTTTTTCCATGTGCTAGCACATTAGGATTTCTTCCTACTTGAGATCTAATCTATGTAATCCAGTATATCCCTGGGTAGGTAGTTCTCCCCTTTGGGTAGCTGGGAACTAAATTTATAGTTTTATTCTGCTAATGTGCTATGTGTTTTGTACTGGCAATCTTCAATGCCTGCTGATTCTTTAACTTATGGTGTGATTCCATTTTAGACAAAAATAGAGTCGGAACGGATAATAGGTTCCGTGGGTAAGAAAGTTCCACAAGAAATTGGAATAAAAGTGAAAAATCACTCCAGTGGCCTCTCCTTGGTACACAGTAGGGATTTTAAGCAACTGCTGCAAGGGATCACTGGGGAATCTCCACTGAGACTGGCAGAGATGAATGTTAAAGAATTTGCTGGCTTCCACATAGGACTTCTAAACAAGGTAAACACCATAGCAATCTTGCAGCTTTAAGCAGTTGTTCATCACTGTTTTAAATGGTTAACTTATATGGACTTGGTGTAGAAGGAGGAAGTGTAAGTACACTCAGTGCAGTGTGAAGAGTGCAGCACAGGCATAAATACCGAGACGAGTAAATGCAAGCTTTTGCATTTGATTTTGAGACGCTTTGAAAATCCCATGGTAGTAAGTGAAGGTTACTGTGTTTTAAGTGTCAGTCTCTGCAAAAGACAGCTAGTGTTGTTCATCCA
This sequence comes from Todiramphus chloris collaris, assembly GCA_025345505.1. Classification (NCBI taxonomy): domain Eukaryota; kingdom Metazoa; phylum Chordata; class Aves; order Coraciiformes; family Alcedinidae; genus Todiramphus; species Todiramphus chloris. Next base: position 8,120,548 of record JANVCC010000049.1, on the reverse strand, counting down.
GGAATTAACATGCTTAATCTTGATGGACCTGAAAGTGCTAATGCTGAATAAGGTCTTGTTGAAAAGACAGTCGTGGAGTCTGCTGCACCCAGTTACGAAGCTCCGAAGGTGCTTCAGAATGTTTTTTTAAATGGTTTACATTATTACAGTTCATAGAAGCATTTTTCTGTGCCTGAGAACTGATGGGCTCACTGAAAGTTACTTGTTTTGTTACAAAACTAGGATTTGAAGCCACAGGCATTCAGAAATGCATATGATATTCCTCGACGCAGTCTTCTAGACCAGCTAACTAGAATGAGAACCAATCTTCTGAAAACACACAGGCTTATCTTGGGGCAGGATGAAGGTAAGTAGCCACTGTTCTTTGGTAACAGCTTGGAGAAAGTGCAGCTCTTTTTTTTTTTTTTTTAAATTTCCTGAAGCAGCGCTTTCTGTCCCAGGTGTGGGAGCAGAAGGGGACATTGCATCATTTGTTGAGTCAGTCGGTGTCCTTTTCTGGACTCTGAAGGAGAAAAAAAGACATTTTTGCCTTCCATCATGCAAGATGTAATGCTTGCTTTGAATTTTAAAAATAGTTTTGTGGCAGAGCTTTCCCATACACTAAGGTTCATTAGACATGGGTTTTACAGCGATGGCAGCTTAAAGCAGAGAGGAGCTTACTTTGTTTCACCCTTGTTAGGTGCTAGTGGTCTAAAGATGCAGTTGTTAGCACAGAGGTCAAGCTCGTTTATTTTTTTATTCTTCTGCTTCTTGCCAGCCTTATTTCCAAAATTGTGATCTCCAGTTAGTCCTCCATAGTGAAAAGGAATAGTAATTTCTAGTTGTTAAATGCTAACGCTTGCAGTCGAGCACGTGAAGGTTGTATTGCCTTAGTTCCCAGGTAGACTAAACTAAGGTCTCTTGTTCTGTTGCAGACTGTCTTCATAGTGTCCCTGTTGCTCAAATGGGAAATTACCAGGAATATCTGAAAATGATGCCTTCACCCCTCCGGGAGATTGACCCAGATCAACCAAAAAGACTTCATACATTTGGCAATCCCTTTAAACAGGATAAGAAGGTAGGAGACAGCCCACTACCTGCTCTATCTTTATAATTTAACATGGCTTGAAACAATTTGCGAGTAGGATTTCTCTCCCATAACTGCAGTATGTTGCTAACCCGTGTAGCTCCTCTGTCACATGTGGAAAGCAGCGCTGTCTTTCATGTGGTCCAAGAGAAATGTGTAAAGACTCGTGTGATTTTCAGAGTGGCACTGGTCTTCCTCTGGTTACAGTATACCTCAGGAGTCTCTCTGCTCTGAGAGCTGTAAAACTTTGAAAGCCACCTGAATTTTAACACGGAGGGCCTTGTGGCATCAATGAATTGATGAAAAAAATTCTACTTTGTACTGGGGTTTACAAAAAAAAAAACCACAACAAATTAAAAGTTTTTTGTTTTCTTTTCAAAACACTTTCAGGGTATGATGATAGATGAAGCAGATGAATTCGTTGCTGGGCCTCAGAATAAGATTAAGCGTCCTGGAGAGCTCAACACTCCCGCGTCACTGAAGAGGAGGCGCAGCATGTCACCGCTGCTCAGACGGCCGCAGTCCCCTCCCGTCGTAACCAATCACGTTGGGGGCAAAGGGCCCCCCTCTGCTTCGGGATCACCCTCCTATCTGAACCTCAAAGGTGTCCCAGCAAACAAAGGTGTGTTGAGTTGTAATACAGCAGCCTGCGTGGTCACAACCGGGAGTATTTGTGTTCAAAGCAAACACGCCAACAAAAAAGCTCTCTGTGCTTGCTGAGTTGATTCAGAAGGTGTATCAGCATGTCTCTGTGCCTTGGTGGTGTTATGTAGGACTGAGTTTCTCTTGCTGGCCTTGATAAACAGGCTGCTGCTGTATTAGTGAAGTCTGGAATAAAAACCCCAGTTTTGATAAACTAATCTGAAAAAACATAATACAGAAACATTTCACCAAAATGGTTTGGAGGTAGCAAGGATTTCAGATCGGGTTTAGTTCTCATTTGTGTATTCTGTGGTAGGAAAGGGAAGTTAAAGTATGGCTACATTTTCATTTCCCACAAATACTGATTTTCTTTCCTGCCTATAGCAGCAAATGGAGTCAGAAAAATCTTCTGTTAGCTGAAATTGTGGGAAGGAGGGGAAAACGTTAGTTGACTTATCAGTCATGACACTGCAGTAGGAATATAGCAAATGGTGACTTCATGATAGCGATATGGGATGGTAACAGTCCAAAGGGAAGTATTCTCTAGGTCACATCAAAGGTTGCAGAAATATATTGGAGTCATCAGATCACTACACAGTACTTCAAACAAGAAAGGTACAGAACTATTTCCTTATGGGTTTTTTGATACTGCAGTTATGCACTAGTAAGATACATGTTTTTAATCGTAGATACCAGTAACAGTATTGTGCAAGATGGCAACGGAGAGAAGAAGGCAGAAAATTGTCAGTCATTGGAAAAGCAAATTGATGGCTTACCTGTGCAAATGGCTCCTGTGGTTCCAGCTGCTATGGGAGAGGATGAAATGTTACCCAATGACTTAGATTCTCTACCTGTGGAATTCAATTGTTTAAGTGAAGATGGGTTGGATCATAAACCTGGTACCAACGCGCTTGTTCGAGGGCCTCTAAATTACAGTGTGGCTGGAGATGACCAAAAACGGGTGATGGAGTCTACTTCTGAATCTGTGCCAAATTCTTTTAAAATAACACCTATGATGTTGGAGGGAAGCAATGCTGATATCAAAATTAAAGTGATGAAAGAGGTTCGCAAACCTGGAAGAAGTAAGTTTTTGGGCTTGTGGGTTTTGTGGTTTTGTTTGGTTTGGGGGTTTTATAACGAGTATTACACATGTTGCTAGAGAGAAGAAATTTTTACTTGAAATAAGGCACTATTTTCTATATACATATAACTTCAGATTTTGACCAATTTCTGATTGCTTGCATGTGAGCAGTGGAGGTGGGACAAAAGATAGAGAAAGTTCTTAGATACTGGGCAGGTAAGTTGAACTTCAGAACACAGTCGTTGGGAAGTTGAGTGCCAGATGACCTTGTTTGCCCTTGAAGATAGGTTAACTCCTATAGGAGGTACCCTGTGAAAGCACCTTTCAGGGGGTTTGTTTTTGTAGCTCTTCTGAAGGTGTTACCAATGATCCAGTGACACCAGACAGACTTGCCTATGCTGCGCTGCTCCTGCATGTGTGTAATGTACGTTGTTGCTTCATGTCTATGAAAACCTTCCTTTGGAGGACAAAGGCAGATGCAGCTACAAGGGTGCATCCTGGAATGTGTTGGAAAGGGGATCTTAACAGTTCATAGCAAAGTGATTTTTAAAATTTTTTTCTTTTGTGAGGTAGCATGATTTGTGATGGAACACTGTGAGAAATAAATTCTTCAAGAACTGAAGGCTAGAATTACTTTCTTCTTTTTTTCCTGTAAGATTTGATAACTTCAAAGATCTGAAATACTATGAGGGAAAGAAACTTGCCTCCGTGGGTTTTGTTACGTGTTTTGCTTTTGTACTGTTAGACAGGATCAAAACCAAAACACAAACCTGAAATTGCAACTAATGTATTGCTGTAGGATTCTCTATAGGCATAATCTTTCATTTTTAAATTAAAATCACAGATGTCCCTAATGTGGTCTGTTTGAGAGGATTATTTCTACAAATTAAACTACTGAATATTTTCTTAATACATTGTCAAGTGCCAGTAATTAGCATAATGGAGTATTCTTAACTCGTCTGGTTTTGTGATCTTGGGTTGCTTTCCCAAAACTCTGGTGTTTTGTTGAGGCACATAACCATCGTGGCAGACTGAGCCTGTTGCAAGATGAAGCCATTTTTATGCTGCATCTTTTATTTTATTTTTAAGATGTTCTAAAACTTCCCACTTGGGTATATCTTTGCTTCCTGGTTTGCAAAGTGGGCTCATCTAATCTTATACCAAATTCACATCTCGTCAGTGGTGATGTAGAGTGAAACGGTACTACTCGGTGTCAGTCACCTGAACTGCTGCAGAGTTCAGGAAGTCATCAAAGAAAGGAGATAAATAGTAGTGGGTAAAATATGTGCATATATTCACAGTTCTGACAAAATGTCCTCTCTGCACCTGGGGTATCACTGAGCAGGTTCTTAGTCACAGCACCACCTTTGTACCGAGTTAAATGAACTGAAAATATTGCAACAATGCTATTTTAAAATCTTGTTTCTGATTTAATGTGTCCAGTTCATTCTTTTGCAGTGGTCGTAATTACTTTGTAGCAGTAAGATAGTCATAGTTACTGTGCTCACACTAAGCATTCATGATTTGTTTTGATCCTAACCTCTGCTTTCAGAGATGACAGCTTTAAGTTAAAACAGGGCTTTGTGGCCCTGTGATGGCACTGTCTTCATGGAGAGGGGAGGCTTCTCTACCTAGCTCACGCTGTCTGAGAACAGATGTTTCCAGCTGCTGCTCTTAAAGAGAACTGAATTCTTTGGTGCTACATTTGAATCATCAGTATCACTTCAGATTATTTGTATCACCTGCTTTCTGTGCAAAAAGCCAACGCGGGCTTTTTTCCCTGCCTTGCATGCATTGCCATACCCAGAACTGGGAAATTGGGCTTTGTTTCTTCTTTTGGCTGTTAAGCTTTATTGACAATGCCTTTGCAAGATTTATTTTTAATATACGGTTGGATTTTTATCTTTTTTAGATTATGAAAGAATTTTCTCTCTTCTTGAGGAGGTGCAAGGACCTGTGGAAATTCAGAAGTATTTCATTGAATTTGCTATCAAGGAAGCAGCAAGGTTTGTATAGATATAACTGACTCAGAGTCATAAATTAAATGTTAATTTAGAGTGTGGCAGTAAATTATGAACTTCTCCAGTAGTAGTATTGTCTGTTTTCCTTTTTGACATATTTCAGTTACTGTGGTTGTTTTAGTGGTCAAAATACCATTATATTTTTTATGGAGTAAAAGATCTTTACGTAAAGTTTAAAGATGAGAGACAGGTTGAAGACCTGAAGACCAACGCAAAATTTGGGTGGGTTGGGGAAGGGTGGCTGTTTTCTGGCCGTTCTAATACCAGAAATAAAGCTCTCCCATACTGGGAGCAGAGAGCCTCTGCTAACGTGGTTTGTCATAGCTGGAACAGTTTTGAGTTGTTCGACTGTTACTTTTGGAGGAAAAGAATGAAATTGTTCTCCCTTTCTTCTTCAGGTTTAAAAAACGGGTCTTAATACAACACTTAGAGAGAATACTAGAGGAACTAGAGCTGAACAGCCTACCCAACAGAGTTAATCATGTCAACAGTAGATAATAATGCACCAGCCAGACGAATACGGACCAGGAATGAGTTTGCTGTGCCGCAGAAGAGTGGAAGAGGACGTAGCTGCTGCCCTCACCATCTTGGCAGTCAAGTGATTTTACTGTCACAGTCTGAGAAGAAGCAGTGGAGCTTTAACTTTAAGAACCTCTATCGGCAGAAGCTGGGCTATAACCTAAAGGATTTGCTATGAAAGGTGTGGCTTTTTCCCTGTGGAGGGTGCTGTTTGCTCAGCAGGCTGAAGAAAATAACCATGGCTGCCCCTCCTGCAGGTGATGAGAATTTACTCATTTGAACGCTGTCATTAGACATTTACGTGCTATAGGCAGCAGGTTGCACTAAAATGGGGCACTGTCAAATGCACACACTGTCTGCATCGTGGAGAGAGCCCGTGTGTTCCCAAAAAAAAACCTTCCCAGAAACACCTGCACTGGTAAAATTGCATGTTGCCACCACAGAGACAAGGGGTTTGTTCCCGAGAACTGCTAGCCATGCCTTTAAACTTGAGATTCAGTGTAGATTGAGAGTAAAGAAACTGCTATTGTGTTAATGAAAGCTAAAGACAGCCCTGTGACTGTTACCACCCGATGGTCACTAAACAATCTACCTCAGACTCTCTTCTGTTTTGTCTGCAGACATTATGAAAGTGCACCTGAGGCTTCCCAGGTCCCCGACTTCAGTTCTCTTTCATCCTGTGAGGAGGACGGAGATTCTTCAGGTGGCCTTGGCACACGCTGTGCTTTGGAAGCACTAAAAGGAAACGCTTTTAAAAACGTGTATTTTAATGTTCATACAAAAGAGATTATTTTGAACAGTATTGTTACCAGATCACTAATTTGATATTTTAACTGTATAAATTTTTTGGAACATAATGTATATATAAAATAAACCATTTTATTAATTTTTAAGAAGTGCTAATCTGAGGAGTCTGTAGCGGGCAGCACTGAGTTCCTCCAATTGTCTGTTACCAACAGACTGCTCGTATTTTTGTCAAAACCAGTGAGTAGTGTAGCTGTAGTGCAGCTCAGCCTGTTCTGCACACCCTCAAATGCAGCTTGTGGTGATAGCTGCAGAATGTGTTTGTACCCTGCAGCACCTGCCCCATCGCTCAGCTCAGCCTGCGCCGGGTGCACGTTTTTACTCGGTATGAAAGGCACGGAGTTCCAGTTTACCAATCCCTTGGTTACCTGTGCTGGTATCCTGTCCTCCATTCCTCTTGTTGCTCTGTCCGATGGTAATTTTACATATCTCAAAACATACAAAACAAAGAAGACTGAAGCACCTGTGTGTAATTTTTTTCCCCTTGGAAGCAGTACCAGTAACGCGCCAGTAGCACGTGCCTCTTCTGATGATTTTCTGTATTCTCAGTTGTTCACACAGAACATCCTTTGCTCCTCTAACAGCTTTCTTTTAAAGACAGGTTGAAGTTGTGCTCATGTTAACTAGCTCTTTACCTTGGACTGCAAACATCCTAGGGATTCTGGTTAACTAGCCAGTGCATGAGAGGCAGGGAAGATTTTAGCGGGTGAGCCTGTACTTCTCCGTTCCTGCTGGTATTTTTAGTACTAGCCAGCCTGTGAGACATCTTTTCCATCCCCTGTGAAGCGGTGGCCGTGTCTCTCTGGAAGCTGCAGTCTGACCATTGGAATTACACCAGTGAAATTCAAGAAGGAAATGAAATCCAGGAACAGCAAATCTCTGTCACAGTGTTACGTGAATGAAGCGACAAGGGGAAAGGCGTTACCGTAAATGTGTCCTCGTTCTGCTCTTAGAAGTAACTTCTACTCATCTGCACAGTTGAACTTTTTTTAATAACAAAGAAATGCCTTCAGATGATACAAAGGGGATGTTCACTCCTTCAGAATTGTTACATGGAAGCTGTACATCACCGTGATAGACCTCCTGTGCTGTGCCTAAAAGTGAATTTACTTACAGAAGGTCAGGGAGATATATACTGTGCATACCTTATTCTAAATGGCCTGGTTTGCATGCATTAAGTAGCATGTAATACACTATTTTTGACATGGTAGATGGTAAGAGCAGAGAGCTCTTTTCTATCTAGTTAATGGTTATTTCATTTTCTTTCCTAACTCCAGAGATCCTCACTTGATCACAGTGCGTGTGAGCAAGGGCCAAGTTTCTAACTAGTGACCTTTAGTATGTAAACGTGCTCTTTTGATGGGATACAGTTGGCTGCCAAACTACTCCAGGAAACTGCTGACTTTCATTGGCTTGTTAGGAGTCTTCCACCTCAGAAATGGCAAAACAGTCCATGCGAGGGCAAGCACTGAGAATTTTCCTTTCCCTCGTCATTATGTTTGCTTAATAAATTGAGTTTGAATCAGACTGTTAGAGGGGAAAAACCTTATAGTGGACTGGACACGAGTCTTCTATAAGAAGGAAGATGTGTGCCATCCCTGCAAGCTGTGTCAGTGAAGAGATGGGGAAAAAAAAGGAGCAACAGGAATCCATCTGAGAGTGTGCACAGACCCGTGTCCTAAATGGAGCACAATATGAACATAGCTTGCATAGGAAATAGTAAATGCTTCGTGACCACATCAAGGAGAATCTTAAGAGATAACCTTTCTGAAGACAGCCCTGCTGGGTGGGGGTGGAACCTGCACTGAACAAATGCAGCCACCAGCTTTGAATGGCAGACTTCAGTGTGCAACTGGGAGAACTGGGAGAGGTTACACTGGTGTCAAGCCCTTTCTAGGTGGACGCAGTGACCCCAGAAGCAGCAGCTGTGTAGTTAGAGCACATCTGGTCTGTGCGACGGAGGAGCCTCTGCACAACGGGGGGAGTTCCGCAGAGGCTCAGGAGGCAGCACAGGTCCACAAACACCTGTGGATGTGGGGCCGGGATCAGCAAAGTATGTGCTTTGCTCATGCTTAGCTTTTGGAGCCCTTATCTGAGGTTGAAGTAATGTGGCAAAGCTAAACTGGAATGTTAGGAAGGGGAGGAGGGAAAATAGGACTTCCTGTATTTCCCGTAAGGAGCGTTGTTTAACGATCTGAATTAACAAATTAAGTGCTTATCTTTCGGCCATGGGTCAAAGGGCTGTGTTGCACTTTGGAGTCTCAGATGTGTTCTGCTTCTTCATCGCCTGACCCTCTCTCAAGTAGGCATCCTCATTGCTTGTTACCTTTATCCTTTTCCTTTGTAAACACCAAGGAGTCTTCCTCTTTTCTAAAGGATGGAGCCCATAGCCATGCAGCTTCCAGTCCAGTTCCCGATGGCAGGTGGCTGTGAGGTGCTGCTGTTCCACATTGGTGTGCACAGAGCATTTGTGATGGGCAAGTGTATCCTTGCCCAGGTTGAACCAGCATTAGGAAGCAATTGTCACATTCCAAAATGAAGGCTGCAGAGGTGGTTGCTGTGCTTGACTTTGCGGTGGTCAAGCAATTACATATCTCCCTTTACAGGAAACCAAAAAATCAACCAGTGAAACAAAAAACCAAACTATTTTTTGAAGCATTTTTTTTCTCCCGGTAATTTTCTCCAGGGTCTGCCTCTAAGCTGGCTGTCTGGAATGGCAGCAGCATGTAGGGTATTGAGTGTGCTTCCTTTTGGTCTGTGCTTCAGTATCTACTAACAAACTTCTGATGTAAAAAAAAACAGCGGAAAGGCATTGGCTAACAGAAGCAAACTTGAAAAGAAACAACCTGTAAAGCTAAACTATGTTTCATACCAGCAACATGGCAACGTCACACCTTTAGCAAATGGACTCTAGAGCACTCATCTTGAAGAATATGCAACCTACTTAAGCTAAAACAAGGCCAAAGACACTTTAAATCTGGCAGAATTGAGGTTTGGCAGAGCTCTGAAGGAAGGATGTTCGTCACTGGATTTAAAAGGACCTGCTTCTTTCAGGTCTGCAAAAACAAGCTGCTCTGTCTTAAGTGGAAAAGGAAGAAGAATAATGCCTTGGGATTTAGCAAAAATCTTGTGGCCTGCAGGAATTGTTATACTGTACTTCTAAATCTGAAACTTGTGATCATTTCAGGGAGGGAAAACTAGACCAGAAAGGCTGGACTCATTTTCTCCATTCCAGTTCAGCTTCAACCTGGCCTGTTGTTTCACCCTTGAAAGTAGACTGTTGCTTTAGCACTGGTGTTTTTTCTTCCTGGTTCTGTGTCGACAGTGTTTGCGACTGTCTCTTGACAGTAGCTGTAGCAGCGTGGTGGTTTTGTGGCAGTGCTGTTGCCCACTGAGCAGGGAGTTGTGGGTAGAGGCCATGAGAAAAGCAGCCACTGCTCGTGTGCTGTGAAAGCTGGTTTGGCTTCATCTGTTCTGCTCCAGAGCCTTCGTTTTAAAAGTGTGTGAGATGCTTTTAGGGCTGCCAGTGCAAATCTGGTAACCCAGTAGTTGATTACTCAGAGAGAAGAAGAATGCCCCAAGGAAGGAGTTCAGCTGTTGGTGCAGTCTCGTCCTGAACTCACGGGAGGGTATTCTCACATGCAGCAGAAGAACGTGGCCACATCTGCCTTCCCCGAGTTGGCAGCCACGGGGCTTTGCCAGGAATGGGCAAAGAAAACAAAATCGCCCTTTACTGTGAGCTGAGACGCTGCCAAGGGAGACGCATGTTTCTTAAGATCTTGAGCTTAGGCTGAAGCTCTTCATTTATGGTGAAGTCTAAAAGAATAGTTTGGCCTGGAAGAGGCAGCAGAGTGGAAAACTCCAATCAGATTTTTGCTGGAGATTTGGTTTTTTGAGAGCTTGGGGAATTTTCATCTTCACATCTGCAATGGGAGTTTCACAGCTACTTTCTAGTCCTGGATCAGCTCCAACAGCAGTGGAAGTAGCTGGATCCTTGGCATTTATGGATGCTTGCTGTCAGCTCAGTCACTCTAATGCAAGCCATCTTGCGTCCTGTCCCTTGCAGTCCTGGGCACCTCTGGCAGTTTGCTGTATCCCAGTGCTCCACTCGCCACTGCTGGTGAAGAATCCCCATGGTGTGTGCCCATCTGTAAAGTACAGCCTCGCAGGATGGTGGAACTGGGGGAGAGGTTTATGAAGTATTTTGGTAGTTGAAAGCACAAAGCTCCGTTTGTGTGGTCAGCCTGTTTCTTAACAATTTTCCCTAAAGTACCTGCATATTTTAATGATATATTTTATTTGTAAATATTTGATATGTAGAATATATCAAAGAGAGGTCTGGCCTTTTGTAAAGGATGGGGTTGGAGAGCTTCCCCTCTTGCTTCCTCATCTTAGAGCTGTGACCTGCAGAGGTGGCCCTTGCAGAGAAGGATGTTGGGCTGCACTCATATTTTCCATGGGGAGGGACTGCTCAGTTCGTGGATATGTGACGATAGGCAGCTGCCTCCTGGTAACAGGAAATGGATTTTTGCTGGATTTGTGGAAATGCATGTGTTGTTTCTTGAGGTGGTCACAGTGGTGTGAGCAGTTACTGTTGGGGTGCAGCTTGTAAAGCTTTGGACCCCATCAGTGTAATTGGAGTCTGATTGTAGGCAGGTGAAGGTGTTTTGATCAGCCTGTGCTGCTGCTGTAGGAGCTGCCTGATCTCTTAGTAGTGGATGCCTCAGGATTCAAGGGTGCTTTCCTAAGTAGGACAGAAATAAAAATGAACCCTCTTCCCCGAGACGAAAAAGTGATTTAAAAAAAAAAAAGGCATTCTGCTGATGGCAGATGATTAGAATGCAGCTGCTCCACAGTGACATCCCAGCCATGGAAAAATAACTCTGGTTCTTCGAGCTGTTTTTCAGTCTGTGCGGAGCATTAAAATCCTTCATGCACAGCTGGCACATTTAACTTTGATGATGTTGGTGGAGTGACTGATCGGAGAGCAGCCTGGATCCCAGTTGCTTGCAGAATTCAAAAATAAGGTCGTTCCAATTCATCCGCAGTTGGTTATTTTGGAAGAGAGACAAACTATCTTGAGTACTTTTAGGGCTGCTAATTAAAGTCTTGTGGCACTCCTCTGAGAGAGTCTTTAAAGATGGATGGAGGGACTTACCCAAGGTCATATAGTGTGTCACTGGCAAAGATGATTATAAAATCCATGCCCTATTTTGGTCTTATACACTGAATTATTTTGCTGGTGTTGAAAATCTCACCACGAAGCAAACGGGCTGGCTGCTGAGCTTTTGTGTGTGTTGGTGGGCTCCTCCCTGCGTGCTCTGACCTGCCAGCCTGGGTCTGGCACGGGGGAGTGTGGGGTGGGGATGGGACAGGCACCCTACGGCTGGCTTCCACACAGAGGTGGCTTGAAGTGGGTGCGTTTTGCTGGAAGTGTGCTTCTGGGACTGGAAAAAAAGGGGAGCTTGGAAAGAGGGAAGTGGGAAGGCTGTAGAGAAGTCACCAAAGCCTGTAGGTGCTCATGGTGTCACTGCCTCTTCTTCAGAGTCAAGTTCTGACTTCTGACCCTAGCTGCTCCAGTGCCTTTTCTTTCTCAGACATCTAAAAAGTGTATTTTAAAATTCCACTGGCATCCCTGGATTCAGGGCTTCTCCCTCTCCACACAAGAAGTGGAGAGGGCGACTGTAGAAGCTGCTATCCAAGCTGTGATGGTCAGTGGAAAAGGAGAGGATGGGGGACTGACAAGCTCTGGAAGAGGCTGTTTGAAGTGCATCATGTTCAGCAAATCCTGCTGCGGGGAGTAGCGTTAGGGAACAAGAGTCTGGAGATGCAGTGCTGGCAGCGGGCAGGGCAGGGCAGGGTGTGCTGGCGAGTGGTGCAGGGAAGGGTGCTGAGCGAGCTGCCCCTGTGGCTTGCAGCAGGTGGGACGGGGTGAGACAGGCTTCTGGGAACGGGCCCTGAACTCCCTGAGGAACGGAGCTTGCTGGTGAGTCACAGCCTGGGCTGGGAAACTCTGTCTGGGTAATGGGTTGAGTGACGGCTCTGCAGAAGCGCACACAACAGGACCCCAAGGAGGCTCTGACTTCCTGGGGAAACTGAAAGCTGTTTTCTGTCTGGGTTCCAGGTGGACAAATCCTGCATCCCTGTGGATGTAAGCGGAGCAGGCTCTCCTTCCCAGGGTCTGCCTTGCACCCCTGGGCTTGGTGTGCTCACTCTCTGGGGGTGAGGAGGGGCTGGGAAAGCAAGGAAGTGAAAGGGACTGCTCTCATCAGTAAGAGGTTGAAAATGCCAGTGAAAGCCTTGCTCCATTCATCCTTGGGCACAGATGTGCAGATGGGGAGCTCCTCAGAAGGGTGGAAACCTGCACCAAGAGGGTGTCTGTGGGGAGGCTGGTTGGTGCGTGTGCTCAACACATGCCCGGAGTTGGTGCCCCGCGAGGGGGGTGCTGCAGTGCTGTGCTGGTGGACGTGTGCTCTTTCTGGAACTCTTCCTGACACAACTCAACTCTTTAGTGCTCCCGTGTGAACCTGCACATTAGATGATCTCTTCTGTGTCCCGTTGCTCTGCTCCCTACTGCGTGGTGGGGTTGAGCTTCATTTCTGGCCCTTTCAAGCTCTGCGGTTAACTGCTTGAGCACAAGAAGCAATGGCAGAGAGGAGAACACCTTGCAGACCTCCCCGATGTGGTGGGTCAGGAAGCACCTCCACCTGCCCATTTCAGAGGTTGTCCTCTCCTGCCAGCCCTGGCCAGCCCAAGGCAGCTGCAGCCGTAGCCCATCTGCTTCCAGCAGACGGGTGTGTTAACAGCCCTGTCGCGCTCCAGAGGGTTCGTAGGTGCCTCCCGCGTGAGGTGATCGTGGGTCTCGCTCTGCTGTGGCTTTTTCTTTGTGATCTGAAGCTGGTGCGTGCCAGCAGGAGTTGAAGCGTCAGCCAGCTTCTGCTTCAGAGCGGTGGTAACTTGGACAGTGCTCTCCCCAAGGTCCCTGGGCAGAGATCTGCACGTGATGGGCAGCTGCAAACCAGCAGCAGTGTGGTGGTCTTGGAGAAGATGTGGGGAATGTCTGGCCCCTTTTTTCCCCTCCTTGTGCTTTGTGTTGTTAGGGAGATGGGGCTTTACTGGGGGGTTGCCCACGCTCAGGGCTGAGCCCAGGCCTGTGGGTACCGTGGAGGCTTTGGTAACGGCCCAGAGAGTGACAGCTTCGTGGGGACGTGGGGCAGCCAACTGCACTCTGGAGCGCCTGCTGAACTGCCTTCTCCAAAACTGCTCTTTGACGCAAATGTCTTGGTTTGCGCGCTTCTGCGTCCGGGATGGGGGAGTAAATCGCTGCCTCAGCGTTTGCCGTGCACAGCGGGCACTCGTCCTGCCCCCTGCCCTGCAGCAGAGCCCTCCCGGGGCTGGGATGCTGGAGCAGCCCGGGGCTGGGAATATCAGCACTGGCCTTGCCTGGCTGGCCCTGAACTGCTCTAAAATATGCAGCAGAAATGCCTTGGGGGAGGAAAGGGAATTTTTATCTTTTTTTTTTTTTTTAATTTTTTTTTTAAATCCAAACTAAAGTCCTCTTGCAGCACAGCATGCCTCTGGCAAATCCTGGGGAAACTGGTTCTGCCAGCACCAGTCTGGGCACAGAGGGCACTGGCAGGGCCTCATGCTCTGCCTGTCAGCAAGGATTACACCAGGGCTATGAACTGGGAGTAAGGAGTCTGTCTGGCGGGGGGATCTCTGGGATCCCTGGGACCACTAGCACCGGATGAGCCATTGATTTGATAAGCCACATACCATCTTTTTAATTTTACTTTCTTTTTTTTTCTCTCCCTTCCTTGTAAAATGGCCTGGGAAGTCCCTGACACCGCCCAGCCTGGGGCCCTGCCAGAGAGCCCTGGGGCTTGTGTTCCTGCTCGGGCTGCCAGGCTCCTGGCTGCTGCGCTGCTCCCTGAACTCCCATTTGCCATTCTTGGCTGGAAAAAGGATTAAGTTAGCAGGACAGGAAAATTAATTAGCTGCCATTTTAAGGATGTAGCTTTTGTTGCAGTCCAAAGTGTTTAGAAATGACGTCGTATCACTGAGACCAACTTGGGGCTGCTGAAAAAGCTGGTACCTGCTGGAATACCAGCTTTATTTCCACCGGGGTTCTCCAGCTGTGTACAGCTTCAGGGGGAACCTGGAAGCCAAATGCAAGGAGCGTTTTGCCTTCGCTGCTGCTGCCGGCAGTGGAAAGCTGGTACTAAAGGGTTGGGGTTTTTTTCTGCTTGTTTAACATTGAAAATAGCCTTTCTTTGCCCTTCCTCTCTGCACAGGCAGCCTGCCAGCTCGGCACAGGCACCAGCTGGGACAGCGGGGAGCTCTGCAAAGCGAGCTGCAGCTTCCCGGCCCCGCTGGGGCTGGGGGGACTGGGGGGAACTGGGAGGTCCCACAGGGAGCTCGGCAGCAACGCTGCAACATCAGCCTCGGCCTTTCTGAACCGGCTGGTGCAAACTTGCTGCCTGCCTTTGGGTGCAGGTGACCCCCAAAAAGGAGCAGGGACATTGCCACTCTCCAGGGGGGGTGTATCCAGTGTCCCCATAGCTCTTGTCGTCGCCGAAGGTGTTGGAGACAGGGAAAGGGAACCCAAAGCACGGGCAACAAGTGATGAGGAAGCAAAAAGTCATTTTGGAGTTGGAAAGTAATGGCCGTTCTCTGCTTTCCGCAGGGAGGGGGCTGCCTTGGTGCTCCGGAGCCCCAGGAAGGGATCATTAGCCACTAGCTTTCCCGAGAAAGCTTTAAGGGTGCACATCGGCCTCACCCCAGCGCTGAGGGGTCTCAGGGCTGCACTTTGCCCTCCTGCACCACAGCGATGGCCCCGGCACGCTGGTCTCTGCTGGCACGGGCCGGGGAGCAAAAAGCTCCTCTGCAGACCTGCGTGACCAGAAGATATTTTCACAAGCATTGCTGTGGGTCAGCCCTCGCTGAACTCTCAAGGAGAAAAGTTTCTGCCAGCTGTGCTCCCACCCCAGCCTCTGATACGGGCCGGGCAGTGACAGCGAACGATCTCTGACACAAACTCTGGTGCCTCTTCCTCACCTTCTGGGGGTTTAAACGACTCCTGCTCTCCTTAAAACAAAAATTCCCCACTGAACTCTCACTGGCGGGTGAGGGAGAGTGGAGAAAACAGCAAAATTAGCACAGATTAAACCTGCTGCTGCAGCAATGAGTGCAAATTACCAGCATATATATTTAGCATATAATGCAGTAGAAACATCGCATCCTGTAGGCAAAGCAGTTCAAAGGGTGATGGCAGCAAACACGTGCTGGGCGAGGCTGGAAACTCTTCCTTTTTGGTCTAATCCAAGAAGCTCTTGGCACAACTTTTGCTTTTGAAGAAGGGAAGCTCGTCTGTGAAGAGCTGCACATGGGAAGGTAAGCACGAGGTAGCTCTGGGAGCTGGTTAGGGTGCCCCTTCCTTAAAACACTGGTGATTGTTTTTTCCACCCTCACCCTGGGTGCTGGGTGCAGGCAGCTGGAAAGCAGACAAAGGGCGAGTCTGCTGCTCGCTCTGGTGCAATCATGATGGATGCTGTGGTTAAGCAAACTCCTCTAGCTCTTTGCTAACTTCTCAACCTCCCCCAACAGAAAAGCAGAAGAGGGAGTGAAAAGCGATCTTGCTCAAGTCCAAGATTTTAACTATCTCCAGCCCCACGAGTAGGATGTTTCCCCCAGCAACCGCTGCAATACCAGACCTTGCAGGAGCCCGTCCCATGGGCTGGCAGGCCATCAGCACATGGCAGAAAAGCCTTTACTATGGTGAAATGGAAGATGGAAAATAAGTCAGCTCTGCTGGATATGTTGACTAGGAATCTGGGTAGTGGGCAGATCCCCAGGCTGGTAACATTTTCCTCCAAACTGTTTTGTTTAGCTACTTGTGGCATGCTAGTTTGATTCCCCCTACTGATCTTATCGTAATGAAGACCAGGCCAGGCAAGCACTTTCTCACAGCACTGCCATAATGAAGGCAATCGCTTCTTGCTGATGCTAGGCAATCACTTTTAAATATTCAGTCATCAGAGATTTGCTGCAGCAGGATGGTCAGAAATAGGCAAATAAACTTCGAAACACTTCAAGGATATCAATTTTTATTTGACATTGCAAGATCAATAAGAAAAAATAATTTGTACAGCTTTGTGATATAACCATTGCTGCTGAAGAGTAAGGCTACTTGTCATGAGAGGCGACCTGATGCAGCCAACAGGGTGCTCCTAGCAGGACCTGCTTGGAGAAGCAGGTGAGGTTCTCTACTCACCCTGTTCCATGGCAGCACCTTCCGCCTTGGGCAGGTCCATGTAGCCTCACGGTAGCACAAATGGGGCTTCTGAGACATTAAGGGTGAGCAGCCCTGCTCCAAAAGACCCTCTGTGAATGGCACACTGCCAACCACAGTTGCAGTATCAGTCTGGTACAGTGGTTACTGACCTTCTGCCTCCCTTCTCTCTCCCTCCCTCTGCCAATTCTCTTTCATCTGTGCCTCGCAAGGTCACCTGGCCATCGTTCAGCCCATCCCTCCACGCGGCAGCTGCCAGCCAGCAGCCCTCTTCGCCAAGGAAAGAGCCTGTCCGCAGCAGAGAGCTGACCTGATACTCAGTATTTGTGAGGCCTTTGGTGACACCAGCTAGGGGGGAAACAGGACACTTTAAGAAGTAATCCAGCAGCTCAGATGCCTTTAGCTGCAGAATAAGCCTTTCTAACCAAACCCGGATGCTTAAGAGTGATTGTAGAGCAGCAGCTACAGATATTGCTCTAGCACTGGGGCACCCACTCCATAGGATGGGCAGAGCTAGAAAAAGAGGCTTGGGTTTACACAGTATTTTTGCTAAGCTTTTTGCCTTTGACAGTCTTAACAGTTAAAAAAAAAAAAAAGAAAAAAGAAACAGATGCTAGGACAAAAGGCTGAGTTTCCATGGTGGCAGTGAGACATCCTCAGACCAGGCAAGTTTCTAATTGGCCCCATAAGCATCTTGAACTACCATCCCTTTGCTATGGCAGGTACGTGAAATGCCAGACCAGGAGAGATTTCAGCACTGATTCAGCTGCTAAGGGGAGATGAGAATTTAGGTGTCAGTAAGAGTTAAGGACTGTATAACCTGTCCCAGTACATGAAATCAAGACAGTAATCTTAAATCAACAAAAGGCTCGGCTGGAGAAAAGATACCAAATTGAAAGGCTCTCTTGGCAGAAAAGGGGGGGAGTTGTACCGTGACCGGCTGATTACCTGTACTAGTGCCAGCAAACAGACCTCACTGCTGGACCCTACCCTGGACCACTGACAATGGGGATTTCTTACTGATAAACAGAAGGTGACTTGGGAACTTGTGCCAACACAGCTTTCAGCCACCTGATGAACCTTCCCATACTCAAAACCGAAGAGAACATAAACACAGTGAGTAAAGAAGCTGCGCGTGGTCGATTAGCTACGTGATCAGACGTGAGCTGCCTCCCCCCACAGGCACCAAATGTAGAGCCACATCCCAGGCAACCTGGGGCAACACAGGACAGTTTACATTTAAATGAAGGAGGGCAACAAGGAAAAAACATGATAATGAAAAATTAGGGGGAAAAAAAAACCCAAACAAACCACAAACCAAACACCAAAACCCTTCACGTGACTATTTTTCAGCATTGTAAAAAAATAAAAATGAAAGCAATCTTTTTGACTTCCCGGGCCTCCACCATGCAGGTCTCCTGGGCATTCTAGGAACAGGAGACACTGCCTCTTTTTCTGCTGTTAAGTGATGCAGTGCACACAGTATGTCTGAAGGAGTTCCATAAACTGTAGTGCAAGCAAACTGAGAAAATAAATAGCACTCGAACATTCTCTCTTGTCAAAGAACATTAACTGCAGGAAAAACTAGCTTGCTTTCTGTTTTAACTGAAGTAAGTCAGCTGCAACTTGGTTTAATAAATGAAAACGTGAAGATGTGTTTCACAGCATAACTACAGAATAATTTACACTGCATTGCCAATTCACGATTCGGTCATTTTCATTAACAGTGTACAAAGAAGGTCCTTAGTTTATATATATATATATATATACTTTATAAAGTCTGGAAGATCAATATAAATACTGCTCCAGAAATTAAAAAAAGTGTTTACATCCCCGACTTGAATATTACATCTCAGTGTCCTGGATTATTATCATCATCTGTAAAAGTCTTAGCGGCGCAGAGGTTCAAGTTTTCGAAATTTCAGTGACGAGCTGGATGACAAAGCATCTTGGTTTGAAGAAGAATTCACTGTGTCTGGGGACTGGAACAATACTCTACCACGATGATTAAATACATAAAAAGACGGATGGTTCCTTAAGGTGTCAAACGTCCTTCAAAATAAATGTAAAAAGTCAACATTAATACTCTCTTAGAACAGGGGTTTTAGAAGAGTCAGCCTAGGGCATGCCAGCTTTTATAGGCATGGAAATACAAGTTTTGAAGCTGTAACTCTTGCTCACTTTATAAGTTTCCCAAGTCAAAACACAGAGGAAATAAAAAAACAAGCGTGAAAAACACCAACTGCTCAACAGGCAGAGGCTGTCCACCCCACAGACAGACTGCACTTCCCTCCCTGAGCCTGGGGGCAGGCCCATGGCTTACTGCAAGCACATGTGCCAGCCTTTGTTCAGCTGCCACTTGTGTCAGGACCTTCACACTGTTTACTGCCATCTTTCCAACCCTTTCTGTGCCTGAAGCCAAGGGGTTTTAGGTGAAAGCTATGAAATACAACAATGTCAGCTTGTTTACTTTCCATACTCCCCTGCATTTCTGGAAATGGCCAGAGAGGCCACATCTGCCCATCCAATTTCATATCCTTTTCAAAGTTTTGATTCAAAATCTCTGATTTTCTTAAAGTCTTTCAGATACTCTGCCTTGAGTAGTTCACTGTGAGACTCAAATAATTCATACTCTTGTAATAAAGCAAAGACAGAGGGTGAGCCGGGCACACTGCCCCGTACTCCATCCCATGACAGCAGCGTGTGACTGCTCAGCTCTTACTCCCCTTGTAGACATTTAATTAATCTACCAACTCTGCACTGCAGCAGGATTTTGGATGAGGAAAACCAAGAAGTTTATTTAATTTGTTATCTAATTCTCACTGAAACCTAAGGCTTTGTTGCCTTTCCTGGGGGTGCCTGTTCCCCTCAGCGTTACTGAACCGAGCTATTTCCTGGTGTCCGGTTTGTATAGAGAGTAGCAGATACAGGTGTTGCAAGAGAAGAAGGAATAAAACATACTTATTTTTTAGTTCTGAGGTGGCATCCATGTCTTTAAATTCTCCTGCGATATGTACTATCCCATAGCAGGTAACGGCAAAGGCTAACAGAGTCTGGAGAACTATCTGTAACAGAAGGAAGCACAACGCAACACACACGTTACTTCATATTTACCAAATAAAGATCTCATCTTTCAAACAGTGTCTCTTGTGCTCTGCGTCCCGTGACAGTAAGTGCTTGACAGAAGTGGGCATTTCAACAGTAGGGAAACTGAGGCACGGGAGGATTAAAGTCCCTGCCTATTTAGCAGGGCAAAACGGTGGCAGAGCTGAGAAGAGCTTCAGCTGGTCTGTGCTGCACGAATAGAACTGATTCACAAGGCTCCTCAACAAGGTCCTTAGAACAAAACGCCGCGTTCTTGTGCCCTTAAGGATCTAACACTGTCTCTGAGGAATGAGCTGGCTGCCAACACACGCTGTGCAGCGGCGACGGCTGCTGCTCGGTTCAAATGCCACGTCTGGTTGTCCTGGGTGTTTGATCTCCTTACCTTTCTGATTAAGCAAAAATGAAACAGATAATAATTGAAGTGGAATTTTAAAAACAAGCAAATAAAAGAAATTTAAAAAAACCCCAACAACATTCCTGAAGCAGGCTGTGCTGGGATCAAATGGGCACGCAGCCACACTGGATAAACAAATGTCAGCCAACAAAAGCCAGAGGGAGGAGGATGTTTATGCTGTGAAGAAGGAGATGAATGCAAAAATTCTCTGAGCTATGTTCAGGGAGTTGCTGGACAAGATGCTTCAGGGCAGTTCTAAAGAAGGAGAAGGAGGCCTGGACCTGGGGTTTGTTCTCTCTGACAGATACAACATGCCATGGGAAGTTGGGATAGAAAATACAGCTCTTTCTGTCTGTCAGAGGGGGCTCAAATGAAAGTGCAGTTTAAAAACGACTTTACCCTTTATTCCTGCTTATCAGATTAAGGTATCTACAGAGCACCACACCTTCCAAACGCTGTGAAGAGTTACACTTACATCTATGGGCAGGGTCTCATCTTCCTTTTCTGTTAATCTCATGTAAGAACGATCTACAAAACAGAAACACAAGCACGTCTCAGTCTCTGTAAGCAAGTGCAGAGAACCCCACAGGAACCCGCCGCAGGTCTCTCACACGTCTCAGTCCCGACAGCCAGCCCTGCTTGGGGACTCTGCCCGCCGAGAGCACGGCTCACCCCAAACCGCGGGCAGCCCCGACACCGCGTCCTCCCCTCGCCAGGAGCAGCAGCAGGGACGGCAGATGCGCGGAACGCAGCCGTGACCCGGCGGCCGGCAGCCTCCCTCCCTCCCTCCCCTCCCCGGCCCGGCCCGGCTGCCTGCACTGGGCGAGCCCCGCGCTCCTCCCGGGAACTTCCCGGCGAGCGCCAGCTCCGCTCTCCCCGCAGCCCGGCCCGCAAGGGCACGGTCACCCAGCCGGCGGGCTCGATGATGATGATGGTGATGATGATGGTGATGCCGCCGCGGCGCGGCCCGGCCCCCGCCCCGGAGCTCCCCCGGTGGCCGGGATGGGGGGACGGGGCCCGGCGGGTCTCTCCGCGCCGCAGCCCCCCCTCGAGAAGCGGCGCTGGCCCGGCCTCCCCCCGCCGCCCGCTGACTCACGCTGCGCCGCCGAGAAGGCCGCGTGGGCCAGGGCGAAGAGGCCGAGCCCCACCAGCCCCTTCCACACCGAGGCGGCCGCCATCTCGCCGCCGCCACCGCCAGGGGCGCCAGCCACCCGCGGCGCGCGCTGATGGCGTCACGCGCGGGGGGCGGGGCCAGGCAGCGGGCGGGAAGGGGCGCGGCTCTGGCGGCAGGGCGGGGGGCGTGGCCTCGGCCGTCGATAGAACGCGGGGGGTCCAGGGGGGCCCCGGGACAGACCCGTTGCCTCCCGCCCGTGGGCGGCCAACGTAGAGCTCGAGGAACCCCGGCAAGAAAACTGGTGTGGAGGGACGCAGAGCGTGAGAGGCAGCAGCCGCCCCGTCGCCGGGCCGAGCAAGGCTCGGGGCAAGGCAAGGAAACCTGCCTGTCCCGGAGCCAAGCATCCCGGCTCTGCCGTGCCCCGGGGGCACAGGAGCAATTCTTTGAAGGGGTTTTCGACGAATCACCTTTGAGCTGATCCTTCCGGCATTCGTTGCAGCCCTTGCCCCCTGGCTGCGTGAGTCCCCCATATTTTTTGGTAGACTGGGCGGGCAGTTGACCCTGATCCCGCCCCGGGGATGGCCGCAGCTCCTGGCATCAGCCTGTGTGAACCAACCTCCGCCCTCCGGGATCCCCCCAGACCGGGGAGCGGTGTGGGCTGCTGCTGCCCCCGCCGCAGAGCCTCGTCCCCGCAGGAGCCTGGGACAGGGGCGACTCGCAGCACACCCCTCCAGGGGCACCCCACGCACAACACCCGCACCGGCCCCAACCGCCCCGTGCGCGGGTGTGCAAAGCCAAGGCCCGTGCAAAACTTCTTCCTTGACGCAAGTCTGGTTTAGGAAATTTTTTTACCTCTTGCAAACCTCCTTGCCACCTCCTCTGGCCACCTTCCCCCTCACAAACCCTCCTTTGGCCACCTTCCCGCTCCCAAACCCTCCTCCGGCCACCTTCCCGCTCCCAAACCCTCCTCCGGCCACCTTCCCGCTCCCAAACCCTCCTCCGGCCACCTTCCCCCCCCCAAACCCTCCCCCGGCCCCCCTCCCCCCCTCACAAACCCTCCTCTGGCCACCTTCCCCCTCACAAACCCTCTTTTGCAGCCTCGCAACCGGCTCTGTCCCTTGCCAGCCCTTTCCCAGCGCTCCTGCAAGCCTTCCCCTGCAGCCCTCTGTCCCTGACGCCCCCTCTGCAAGCGCGCCCGGCCACCCTTCCTCTCGCAAGCCCTGCTCTGCTCGCTTCCAACCCGCTTCCCCCTCACGAGCTTCCAGGCGCCGCCTTCGCGCCCGCCTCGCTCCTCTCCTGTGCTGACTTCACCCCTCCGCCCCCTTCCTCCGCCGCAAACCTTCCCCCCAACCGCGCGGCGCCGCTCTCCCTGCCCAGCCCCGTCCCTATCCGGGCTCCCGGCAGCGCTGTCCCCGCCCCGCAGCGCCTGCGCCCAGAGCCGCTTCCTGGTGGCGGCGGGGCCGGGCAGGTACCGGGGCGATGGCGGGGCCGGGGCCGGTGCCGGTGCTGGCGGCGGCGGCGGGGCTGTGGGCGCGGGGGGCGGCGGGCGGGGAGGTGGTGGCGGCGCGTCCCGGGGCGCTGGAGGAGGAGATCGTGTCGGAGAAGGCGGCGGAGGAAAGCCACCGGCAGGACAGCGCCAACCTGCTCGTCTTCATCCTGCTGCTCACCCTCACCATCCTCACCATCTGGCTCTTCAAGCACCGCCGCGCCCGCTTCCTCCACGAGACCGGCCTCGCCATGATCTACGGTGAGGGGCGGCGGCACCCCCCCCCACGGCCCCTCCCTGGGGACTGCTGTCCTCGGCACTGCGACCCCCATCCACACCAGTCCCAGCTCTGCGCTGGGCCGGCTGGAGCACCTGGGTTGGCGCTCAGCCACCCACTTTCATGGCATCACCTGTGGGGACCAGCAGCCCCACCGGTCCCTTCTGTTGGGGCCTGGTGGCCCCTTGCTGAGGGGCTGCGACAGGGCTCGTTTGGTGGATGTCCATGGAGGTGAAGGGGCACGGGGATCCGGGGGGACATGCTGGGGATCCGGGGGGACATGTTGGGGATCCGGGGGGATGTGTTGGGGATCCGGGGGGACATGTCGGTGATCCAGAAGGACGTGTCGCGTCCCCTCCCAGTCTTGCTTGGATGGCTGGGCTGCGCACCCCGTCCCGGCTCACCTCGTGCTGAGCATTACCTGGGTGTTGCCAAAGGGAGGGTTGGGTGTTTTCCAAACCCTAGATATGGAGGGCTCTCAAGGGCGTTGTTTCTCCGAAATCTCTGGCGGTAAGGAACTGGTTGGGTTTTCCCAGGCGGCTTTGTAGGGCAGCTGCAGCACAAGTGAAGCTGGCAGGGTTGGGGGCTACCACATGCCAAGTGGCCTTGAAACCACATCATCGAGCTTTGGCAAGTCCCCTTACCTGCTCTGGGGCTGAGAGCGGGGACTTGGGGTGGCATAGACCAGGGTTTGCACTGGTCAGGAGCCTTGGGGACAAAGGTTGTGTTTCTACCCTATGTTTAGAGCACCTGAATTTCCAGAAGCTGTCCAGGAAGAGTGGAGAAGCCATGTGGGGAGATGTGCTCGCCCATTGCCATGCTCAGGGACCTGCAGAACCAGCAGCCTTACATCCTGCTGCTCAGGGACCTGTGTGCATGAGCTCCTGCTTTTGGGGTTCCTCCTCCCTTTGTCACAGGACCTCTTGTTGAGATGCCCCACATGTGTTCCCACAAGAAGTGGAGCGGCTGTCGGTCAGGGGAGTGGGTCCATAGCTGGTTGGATTTTAATGTTGGCCTGTGATTTACGGCGGCGACGTGGCCTCTGAAGTGGCCTGAACCATTGTATGAAGATACCAAGTGTGGCTCTGCCTGGGTTATCTAGCACAACTTGAAGTTCTGCCAAAGTAGGGCTGGGAGTTGTGCTGGGGGAGTGATTAATGCATCCATGGGTCCTTATCTAGATAAGATGTTTTGAGTTTAGGATTGAAAAGGTGTCTTCTGCTGAGTGCTGTGGCTAGTGTCTCTTCTCTGCCCTGTCCTTGCCCTTGTTTGTGGGTCATGTGGGACCAAGCTTGTCTGAGTCCCCTGCCCAGCAGAATGCTTCGCTGCAAAGGCTGTGACTCGACCCGTTTGGGCTGTTACCTTTTGTGAACTTAATTTTCAACTAGTTGGAAATGTCTATCCAAAGGAAGAAGTGGAGGCACTTGTGCCAGCCCAGAGGCACAGAATTACTGGTCTACCTTTTCAGTCTCTCGCAAGCCACGGCTGAGGCGGGTGCAGGCGCTGCTGGCCTCCTGCCCGGGGCAGGGGTGCTCACCTCCCCGGGATGGGAGCTGTGCCGTTGGAGCACGTGCTTCCAGCATGGAAGGTTTTACATCTGCTGCCCCGTTGCTCACCGACACACGGACTCTCTGTTCCTTTCATGCTTTCAAACCTGCCCTTAACCTTGTTCTTCTAGTCCTGGAGTTTTCTTTCTCTCGGTCCTCTGTTCTCTGTGACCCACCTGAGTGCTCCCCTTGTTCTCAGAAGGAATGACCTGGGTCGTTTTGGTCTCCTGCTGATCTGTAAAGCTCATCGTTTCTGTCTGCTCTTTTGCAGACTGCTTAGAGAACTGCTGGCGAAATTGGTAACGTCACCTGTCCGGTCATGCAGAAAATCCCAAGATTTTCTCTGTGATCAAGGCTTCTGGCATTTGCTTCTCAGGTTGTGACAGCTGCCATAGGGAGAGGGGTGTGTAGTTTCCCAAGCAGGGGTGAGATGCTGTTGGCTTACAGTGACAACTTAAAAGCTGCAGGGAGCAAAGCGGGTACCGCTTCTGCTTTGCTGTCCCTGGCCCCCTGTGATGTTTTCAGCCCCTGTGATGCTTTCACCCTGGGGGAAGTCCACTGAAAATGTGGAACTGCTGCAGCAGGCAGGCTGCAAAACAGACCCTGAAATCTGGGCAAGAGAAGCAATTTATAAAAGCTTCTTATTTTCCAATTAAAAAAAAAAAACCCCAAGCCTCAACACCTAAGTCAAATAAAACTTTTGCATGCATCTTTTCTTGCTGAAATATATCGGGGTTTCTGTGGTGTCTGTGTTTTCACTGTAAGTTATGAGTTCTTGCTCCAGGTGGATTTATATCTTCCAAATCACACTGCCAGCTCAGAGCTGATGTTCAGGAGTTGAACACAGGCTGGAGTCATTTCACTGTAGGAGTTTAGTAGCCCCTAAGCTTCATGTCAGTGTTTAAAATGAGGCTCCTGCATCCGAGGTACTCAACATTTAGGAAGATTAATTGAACAATTTTGTTTCAGTTAGTCTTGGGGGCTGTTGGTGGATGTAGCAGGAGCTTCTCTAGAAGTTTAGTTTCCTTGTACATGTTCCCACTTGGCCTCTGGATTCCGTACATCTAAATTGCCTGGTTTCGGGATGTCTTCAGTTGCTCACTACATTTTTCTTTCCTTTTGGTGTCCAGACTAATGCTCGCCTGGGGATCCTGCATGCTTCCATTGTTGTTAAGTGCCTGGATGGTAATATATTAGCCTGCATTTAAATCCTTACCTCGGAAATGTTCAACAGAACCTTAAAAAAAAAAAAAAAGCCCATGGGCTTTTGTTCTTTTTAATGAAGTTGGGCAAAATGCAATGAAAATAATCTCTTGCACTTTGCATGAAAGAACTCAATTAATTTACCAGCTTTGCCTTTAGCTTCTCTACTCCTTGCAGCTTTTGGCTGGGCAGCTTCCTTGGTGTCAGGTTCCTTCTGCTCTGCTCCCTCCCACAGCTCCATTTTTTAAAACTTCTGGCTGCAGAAGTGTGTTGGTACTGGTGGAGCAGCTCATGGGTTGCTGCTAGGGCAGCCTTCTGTGTGCTAGGAGAGTTTGAGCCATGTCCTAAGAGACCGTCAGAATCAGGAACGCTTCTCAGTCCCCTGTGCTTGGTCCCGGTAGCCCGAATCCAGGCCTGGGTTTGGTGTCTGAAGAACTTTGGCATCCAGGTCAGATTTGTCCCGAGTGCCTCCAGCAAGCATCGTTAGGTGGGAGGGTTGATTAGAGATCCACTGTTGGGCAGGAGTGGCCAGTGGTGGGGTCATCTTAAAGTTGGCAGAAGAATTGGCTTTAAGCAGAGCAGCAGCAAGTTCTGCCTGTAAGTGACTCTGGTGGTATCTCTGTCGGGAGCTGCCGGCTGGTTCCCGCTTGGTGCCCACGAGCTCTCTCTGTGGACGTGTGTTTGCACGTGGGTGTCCTTTCCCACCCCAGCCTGGAATGCTCTGGGAGCCTCCTAGCCAGCGTGTTATGGGGCAAGATAAAATGCCTGATTTGGGGAGCCCCAAGCACAGTGGTCTTGGCAGACATTGTAGGTTTATCTGTCCTTTTCCCTTGTCCCATTCCTGGCCAGACTGGGAATTTGGCCGTGGCCGGAGCACGGCCGGCACGCGGGGCTGGGAACAGCTGCCCGGGTAAGCGAGGCAGCGAGGATGAGCAGGGTGCTATCAGATGTAGCGCTGCTTTGGGACGAGGATTAAGAGTGGAGAGGCAGATGAGTCAGGATCCCTTCTGAATTCCCAGCAACAATGTCCATCTGTCTGTCCCTCCTTCCTCCTGCAGGGCCTCTCATCTCAAAGTGCTGAGCCTGGGAATTTGGGGAGTTGCTGAATGGGTTTGCACCTGAGAAAAGGCAGGCAGCTGCTGATGCTGGAGGTTTCTGACTCCTGCATGAAGCTCTAAAATCAACTTTTTTTTTTTTTTTTTTTAAAGACCTTTTAAAAGCCACTCCACGTAGCTCTGGAGTAGCTCAGAGCATGGTGTGCCTGGTGCTGCCTGCTCCATAGGAGTGGAGGAGCAGCTGCAAGGGTAGAGGATAAGTGAGTTTTCCTGTCTGGCTTTCCTACCTTTCATTTGAATTCTCACTGTAACTGTCTAAAGCTGCTTAATAGTCATAGTCATATGTAAATAACCCTATAAAGCTCTCTTTATCCCAGTGAAGAGTTTTGGTTGTCTCCCACAGTACTTTGGGGATCATCATCTGGGAGTAAGGAAAGCTGGGTGTTTTGTCCCGATGCTGTGGTGCCGTGCACCCCCCAGCCACATGCTTGTGTAAATACACTCAGTGGCATCTCAGTGTTCTTGACGTCCTTGCCTTCGCTCCATACTTTTTTTTCTGGAGCACTGGAAGATCACAGGAACAAAGAGGCTAGCAGGAAAGTCAGCAAAAGGATTCCTCTTTGGTGTCTCCTCTTAGTGATGCCGGTGTACAAGCAGCTCTGAGATGCTCTGCACAGCGGGACGTTCCCCGAAGCATCTCTCCCTGCTGGAGCTGACCGTGTCTGGTTGTGCCGAGAGAGACCTTTTCTGCTACCCTTGGGATGGTTCTGTGCCAATGGTGCAGTGCAGGATAAAGCCCAAAGCATGTGGCGAGCACATGGTTGACTGTGCGTGGCTTGAAAGCACTGATAGCTTTGCTAAAGCAGCTCAGCTGTGCTGCAGAAGTGCCATGTGAGACCAGGGACTGACTGGGTTTTGGGTGCAGCTCCCTGGTCTGTCAGCCTGGACATGGAGATGAGTCAGCCGTGTCACCAGTGTCATGGGTTAGCAATGGTGAGTCCTTGCAGCCAGTTCTTTTGCCCCTGCTCATGGCCTGATGTGTGCTTGGGTGGCCTTGATGTGCGTGACATCCCCTGGGATGAGAAGTGGGGGCTTTTCTTCTGGCCATCAGCAAAATGAGCAAACCTTGTCCTGGAAAAAATGCTGTCAAGGAAATAGAGGCAAAAACTGGGTGGCAGATGGGGAACTGGCTGCATGAGATGCCAGGAGCCAGGGGTCTTCTGCCTGGCTACGGCAGAGCTCCTGCCCAGGCTCTGCTCCTGTGAGATGGCAGTGGAGCAAGAATTTGGTGTTCCCTTCAGTCAGGGTTGTGCCCTGCCTGTAGGAAGGCACAGAGCTAGGGCTTAATTAAGGCAACAGTAAAGAAGCGGGAGTGTCCTAGGAGGCAAATGGAGAATCCTTCCAAGTGTTGCGGTCTCCGTGTAGTTCCCACGTGCCTGAAAGCTTTTCATGAATGTGTGGTTCAGAGATGGAGTTAAGATCCAGAATTTCTGTGGTGGCTCAGTGCTGTCTTAATCGAGGAGTTTCCAAAGCCCTTTGTGCTGAAGGCTACGTGGAAAGGTGTCTTGTGGGACA
This sequence comes from Todiramphus chloris collaris, assembly GCA_025345505.1. Taxonomy (NCBI): domain Eukaryota; kingdom Metazoa; phylum Chordata; class Aves; order Coraciiformes; family Alcedinidae; genus Todiramphus; species Todiramphus chloris. The sequence continues at coordinate 8,092,368 of JANVCC010000049.1, read as the reverse complement.
TCCCTCCCCCCCAGCCTGCAGATGTTGGAGGCTGTGCCAGGAGAGCACTCTGCACACCAGGCAGGTGAAAAGGAGCCGGAGGAGGCTGCGCCGTGTGAATGCCCTTAATCCGGACGTGAGGACTCGGAGCGCAGCTCGTGGGCCGTGCTGCAAACGAGGAGTGCCGTATAAATTGCTGACTTGCAAATTAACCCCATGATACGATATTCCTGCGCAGCAGCCCAGCCGGAGGCAGCGTTGGCTGGCGGGGCTGCCCTGGGGCTGTTGCTCATGGTGCAGAGCTGAAGGTTGCAGGGGGTGAGGAGCAGCCCCATCTGGTGAGCCTGGAAGGCAAAACTTCCATGTTTTTTATAAAATGTGGATTGCTGCTGTGTGCTGTGAAAGCTCCCGGGCCGGGAGGAGGCTGTATGGTGCTGGGGTGTCTTATGAAGGATGCTTGCTTGGTACCCTTTTTAATCCCCTAGAAAAATGAAGGGTTTAATCTGTTTCTGTAGTGGCAAAACATGATGCTGTCAGGTTTCCAGGTGCAACGTGCATAGTTCGGGCACATGAGAACAGGTCCTTGCCCAGGCTGCCAGCTGTGTGCCAGCATCGCTTGAGAAAGTCATTGTGCCCTGGATGCTGGTGGTTTCCTACACAAGAACGAGGGTCTGACTGATTGCTGGGTAATTAAAAGCCTTCAGGACCAGTCTGTGGCTGGTGTTAGAAAGTCCACATGAGCATGGAGCGTTTCGTGGCTCATGGGAGGATGCGGATGGTTTATTATTGCACGGGCAATTATTTGAACGGTGGTTGTGCTCAGCAGCTGAGCAGGGCATTAGGATCCTGGCATGCCTGATGCTGCATCCACACTCAAAGAGATCATCCTGGGAGTTTGCCATGCCTCGTCTCACCAACACGTGTTCTTCCCCAGGGGTCCTGGTTGGTGTGGTCCTGCGCTATGGCATCCACGTCCCCAGCGACGTCAACAATGTGACGCTGAGCTGCCAAGTGCAGACCAGTCCCGCCACGCTGCTGGTCAACGTCAGTGGAAAGTACTATGAATACACCCTGAAGGGGGAAATCAGTGCCCAGGAGCTTAATAACGTCCAGGATAATGAGATGCTGAGAAAGGTAAGGGAGCCAGCAACTGAAGAAGTTGGCGATGCCCCCCACTCCCTCCAGGGTTGGGTCCTGTATCTGCCGGACTGAGTGATTTGATTTGTATATGTAAGTTTTTTTAACTTTCAGTCAGATTGTGATCAGCTATAAATTATAAGTTGTAGACAATGTAATGAAGCTCCGGCTTCAACTGACTTTAATTTAAGCCATTTAGACTCTGTGTTGTGTCTCCAAAAGATCCCAGGCACATCTTTACGGTTGATTTGACAGCATTTCATCTGGTGGGGGTACAGGGTTTCCTTCATATATTCTATATGACATTCTTAATTGTGTTTTGTCTTGCAAAGTCTTAACAAACCATTTTAACTCTCCTTTTTTTTTTTTTTCTTAACAGGTGACTTTTGATCCTGAAGTATTTTTCAACATTTTACTTCCTCCTATTATATTCTATGCAGGCTACAGCTTGAAAAGGGTATGTGCCTTTACAGCACCTACGTTGTTAGTTCCTCTGCCTCCAGAGCATTTTTAATACTTGAGAGTGCTTTAGTGCTTGCTCAGCAGGCCAAGGCTGTGGAGCTGGGTATGGTTGTGCCCAGTACATGTGGGATTGTAGGAAGCAGGGCTGAGAGTGCCCCAGTCAGTCTTATCCATCCCTCTGCCTCGGGAAGGGTCGGTAACTTCAACCATTGCCAGCATGGGTTTGTGCAGAGGTTTTTGAGGTCAGTTGGGCCATTTCAACCATTCTTGCTTTGAAAACCCATGGGAAGGTGGCAGGATTTTAGAAAGCAGTAGCTCTCTGAATTGCTGATTTGGAAGAAGAGGAAAACAATCCTGTTTAGCTTGTGGGAGAAGGAAGGAGGAATGCTGCTGGGTTAGGAAATCAATTCCCAAGCTTGGAATAGCACCTGAGTAAATACACAGGTACAAAAAAAAATAGTATCTTCATGTTTATTAATGTTGGAGTAAGATTTACTGGTCCCTCAGTGTACTCTCTTGTGCTGGGCACTGCTCCGCTGTACTTGTCCTCTCCACAGTGTCTGAGCTAGGTCCAAGTTGCTAGAAACACTGTGGGTGCCTGCGCAGGCTTGAAATAAATTGTTAGCAAAATATAATTATTTTTTCTTCTTCCTCCTTCTAGAGGCACTTCTTCAGAAACTTGGGATCCATCCTAGCATATGCTTTTCTCGGCACTGCAATTTCCTGCTTGGTGATCGGGTGAGTAGCTGGAGCTGGTCTGATTTTCCACAGGGGTTTGAGATGTGCTTGGAGGCAGTGCTCTGAGCTGTGGCAGTGCTGTGGCCACTGTGCCCAGCCCTGAAAGATCACACAGGCTCTCTGCTACCACTGCTCGGCAGCAGCAAACAATTCTATTTACTGTCCAGTCTTTTGCTGTGTGGACAGGGTCCTTGCTGTCCAATTGCATAGTACTTTCTCAGCATCCCCTACAGAATAGCTACGTACGCGGCAAGGAAAGTTTCACACTTCTGTGAAGATTGTCCTGAAAAAATAGTCAGTAACTTCAAGTTATTGAAAGAACAGCCCGAACAAGTGGGAGAGACATGAGTAGAGGGCAGGATCGTAAACACTGGAAGCAGGTGCCTAGTGAGCACGGATTGTGTTTCACGTTATTTATCGCTGTGCGCAGAGGGAGCTGGATGGTTCCTGCTCTGAATAGTAGCACACGGGCTGGCGTAGGGCGTTTTCCTCTGGAGAGCCCAGTGGATTCAAGCAAACTCAGCATCCACATTATCTGCTTCTAGCTGAAAGTTTTGGCCGTTTCAAAGTCAGGCCAAGGTCATCCTACTGAAATGTGTTCATGTAAACACTGCACAAGCCCACGAGCCTGGATGCTGCTTTGCTTTAGCCGTGTCATGCTCATGGAGGAGTTTTGGTCCTGGTTCCTCACTGGCACTGTGTTTGTGGTGCAGTGTGGTGGGGGCTTTCTCGTGTGTGGTCCAGCACTCGCCTCCCAGACCATAGCTCTGGGGTTTCACCAGGCTCGGCTCACACAGTGCACTTCAGATAACTTCAGGTGTTGATTTGGCAAATGTAGGGGAATTGAGCCCATTTGAACGTTGTTTTAACGCGCTGTAGAAATGAGTAATTGCCTCTTCTGTCACCAGCTCTGTCGTGTATGGCTGCGTGGCACTGATGAAGGTCACTGGGCAGCTCGGGGGAGACTTCTACTTCACTGACTGCCTCCTATTTGGTGCCATTGTATCGGCTACTGACCCAGGTATGTAAGATGGTTATTTTTTTCCCCTCATGTCTTTACAAACACCTTGATCTGTTTTGAATTCTGGTGAAGAGCAGAAGGAAGTCTGAAACCCCTGCAATTTCCCTCCATCTGAATTTTGGAATTTAATTTATTTGTGACATTCTTACAGGTCAGGTTTGTCTCCATGCCTTTTTATTTCCTTGCAGTTACATGTAATATACCTTCCAAACCCCTGCTTTCCTGAATCCTGGTTTGCAGAGAAGTCCTAGGCAGTCTCTCTCTTGACTTCACTGGGTTTTGGGTCAGGTCAACTGTCTCTCTGCCATCCTGTGCCAACAGCTGATGCAGAACAAGTTGTGTAATGTGTGGAGGGTTCAGCTGATAGTTTTAGTTAAGTGATTTTAATCCTGCTTCCATTTGGGTGGGATTTTGGATGGTGCTAATCTAATTGAAAATTGATCTTACTGATCAGTACTGAGGACAGTTGTGACATCTTGGTCTACTGATGCACTTTGTAAATCAAAACTGTGAAGAAGATGCCTTGTCCAACTGAATTTTACTTAGTTCACGATTACTTTCACATGGTAGCTGTTTATTTGCACGTTCCAACTTCACCTAAAAACACACAAAAAGGTATCTCTTTCTTCCTGTCCTCTGCTGAACGGGACTTGAATTTCTTCCTTTGCAGCCTGGCTACTACATTTGAGACCAGCATAGTGGGGCAGGGGGTTGCAGCATTGCCCCCATCCTGATGTTACAGTAGCTTTGGTGGATCTTTTTAAACACAGATATTATCAATTTGTCTTGGAAGGGAGCGATTGCATGCCTGGTTAAGCCAAGTCTGCTGCCCTTTTGAAACAAGTGCCAGTGGCTGTCATTTCCAGATGAATTTGGGCTTTCACCTGCTCTTAACAATGAGTCATTTCTGTTTTCAAAAGGAAAATGAGGAGCATTGTATGTATATACATATAGGCAAGAATAACACTGCAGAACGTGACCTGCAGCATAACATGGCAGTAGCCACATCTGCCTGACAGGTGGAGATGCAAGATGGGCATTCACCATGATCTAGTTTTTATGTTTCCCTAAGATTTGCCAAATTTGTTCTGGGTATTATTGCTGATATTTTTGTTTTAAAAAACCCAACAACCAAACCTCTAACAATAACGTAAAATGAATTCCCAGCTTCTCCAAACTTGTCTTGTCTATGCGTTCAGGTCACTGGTTCCTTCAGTGGGGAGCTGTTCCCATGTGGCTGCGAGGTCAAGCATCCTCCCCATGACCTAGCTGGGGTGTTGGCATTGAGAGGGGCACATGTTTGCAAAGCAGGGAGCAGCTCAGAGATCTGCTGGTAGATCTGAGGGCAGATGGGCAGAGGCCAAGCAAGGACTATAGGTAGAAGTCAGGCTTAGAAATGCTGCAGATGAGCTGTCAGCGTCACCTCCCTTCTTCAGGCTTTGAAATAGGAGTAAGGAGATTTCATGGGTAAAAATGGAGCATTTCCCTGTGGGTAGATGGGTTAAACCTCCTCCAGTGCGAACTGGTGAGTCCCTGAATGCTGACTGGAATTAGCTCAGCCCTCCGCAGCGGCCTGGGCTGTGCGTGATGCACCATGTGTTCCATCATTGCTTGCTTTAGATGTGATGTCATTGCAAGGCCCACACGTAAAACCTGCTGCTTTTTCGTCATCTTCTTGGAACCATTGGTTGGCAGAAGGGCTTGAGGGATACCGGCCTCAGCCACATGGCCATAATCACAAGAAACCCCCACATGGGGTTTGAGCCAATGCCTGGCTTTTTCCAGTTGTGTCTGAAATGCTAATGCATCGGTGCTGGCACTTCCAGTGTGTCAACATGTGTTGAATCTGAGGATTTCTCTTGGAGTATGAGGGATGGCAGGAAAAGGCAGCCATCATCCTCGCCAAGCCTGCGTCCTTCTGGCCTTCTGCAGGTAGTGGAAGGCTCTGCCTGATGCTCTGAGCTAATGGCATCCCAAAAGCTGGGTGGTTTATGTCATCATGGTGCTGTGGTTCAGCCCATCAGCTGAGACCCTCAGAAAGCTCAGAGCAGAGTTTGCTCAGGTCTGCTTTCTAAAGACTTGATAGATCAGGCTGTGATAGCCCAGGCTGTGTTTTAGTAAAAGAAGGAGGAAGGAAATGATAGAAGAAATCCAAATCAGAAAAGGCAGAAGGAAGACTGTCAAAGGGAGCATGGGGGCAGCTGGCACCATCGCAGCAGAGTGGCACAGATGCACAGGAAGGCACCTTTCTATAAAGGGGCATTTTTGTCTTTGCTTACACCAAAATAACGGCACCTTTTTGAATGTCTCTCTATTTTTCTATTTGTCAGTGACTGTTCTTGCCATATTCCATGAACTCCAGGTTGATGTTGAGCTGTATGCCCTTCTCTTTGGCGAAAGCGTCCTCAATGATGCCGTTGCCATAGTGCTGTCTTCGTAAGTGTGTTCTGTTTTTATTTTTATTGTTATGTATGTTACATGTCAGGTGTTGGGGGGAGCCACTCAGCCTTGCTTCTGTAAAATAAGAGCATCAGCGTTTGCAGGAGCAGATTTCCATACTAAGTGTCCCTGAAAGCTGTAGTGACCTTCTGATGCATCTCCCCATTGCAGACCGCAGCTTGGGATTGCAGTTTGTCCTTACAACTTCCCCCTGCATGACGTATAGTTTTGTTTTGCTTTTATGGCCAGTTTACCCACCCAGAAGGAAGGTTTTATGTCCCTCTGAATGGGGAAAAGCACTATGTCTGCTTTTTAGTCACAGGATCCAACCGAAACCCCTTGCTGATGGCTTTGCTCCTACCTGCCTTCCGTCTTGTCCACAAGTACCTGCTTTTGTTTAGGTGGAAATAGTTGGTAAAGCAGCTGTTTCCTTTCTCTCCTCACTTTCTGTGCATCAAGAACATGGTATTTCTTACAGCTGGAGCTAATTTCCTGGACTGAATGCATGGGAAACTTGCTGGCTTTCTCAAGAATGTTTTATATTCTTTAATATTTTATGTCCTCTGCATGTAGGACGTATTTTATCTGCGCTTTCACTCTGTTGTCATCATGGGAATTTGTTTGGAAATATATGATATCTGCAATGGTGACAGGTTAATGTACAGCTAAGATGAAAGCAGAAAATATTTTTGGAGTACTTGTCACTCCGGCGTGCCGACTGTGTGGGTTTTACTGAGGTGGAGGCAGCAAGCACCATACTGTCAGCTGCCTAGTGCCACCCGCGTGAGCTGTGCTAACAGGATGGAAAGTTTCTGTCGGGGTTTCTGGAACTGGTTTGTGTTGCTTGCTCTGGCTTTGTTGCTGGATGTGTCACCACTGGTGCGAGAGTAAATGCTGCACAGACAGGTCGTGTTTAAGAAGTGACCCTAAGTGGGGAGGGTGTGGGGTCTTCCAGCCTCTGCTGGGAGGTTCTGGGTGGGGGTGGACGTGTTCAGCGTCAGAGCGATGATGTTTGTGGTGGATCTCTCTGCACATGCAGGTGACTGCACCACGCACGGCCGTTTGCCTCGTGCACCGTTTCGGTACCAGCGTTGTAGCTGTTGCTCTGATTTCCCGCCTTCCTCTTTCCACAAACTGGGTTCAGCCCACCCCACTTCCTGAAGTAAGATAATTTGCACCAAAACGGTCAGCAGTTATTTTGACACAAGGCTTTTGTGTAGCCCAGCCCAGCAGCATGGTGACTTCTGGAGGGCTCCTCAGCAGTTAACCTGTACCAATTTTTAAGGTCTTTGTCTTCACCGTCACCGAAAGCAGTGTAAGGGAGCTCCAGTCAGCATGATGGGTATCAGTCAGTGCAAGTATCTCAAGGACAGCCTTGAATCACTTGGACACAGCCACATCTTGGGTGAAAGCCTCTTGCTCCAGGCAGGAGAGCTCCTCCAGGAGCCACCCAGAATTTAGTTTGGCACTTGCCTGTTTCACAGCAGAGGCACAAGCGGGGGAACCATGTGGGGATGGTTGTGCTCCCACAAGCAGGAGACCTGCTCCTCAGCTGGGAGATGCAGGGGTGAGTTGGGAAGATGGGGGATGGGGTGGTTTCTGGGCAGGTGGGCTGTGTTGGTGGAGGAGCTGCCACTTGGGTGACAACTGGTGGTGGGTTCCACCTCATCCCAGGAGTGAAGAGGAGCTCCAGCCACAGCTGGCCCACTGCCTGGCTTCTGTGGTTGTCCCAAAAAGCGCCATTAGCTCCTTGTGTGTGGTGGAAGCGAGCGCTGCAGGCACTGTCCCCATGCCAGGGCTGGATGAGGAGCTGGGATTCCTCCACAGTTTCTGCCAGGAGCTGGGTGCTCCCGAAGCTCCTTTTCTTCCTGCTTTCAGTCCTGGAGAAATTTCCATTGCTGTGGTTGGGGAGCAGGATCCGAGCCTTTCTGCTCACGCTATCCTGCCCTGGCCTGGCTTGCTGGTGTGGAACCGGCTGCAGGATGAAGAGGAATTGAACCCAGAACTGAAAGCTGGTGGGCAGCGAGGTGTCGGGGCTGTGGTTCAGGAGCAGGGGGGTAAATGGAGCCACAGGCTCTCTATCCACTTCTTCTGAAGGGAAGTTTCACAGGAGCCGAGTGCTGTGGGGAGCCCTGTGGGCAGGGACGGGGGAAATGAAGCCCATGAAAGGCAGCTGGTAGTAATGTCCTGCTAGTGATGACAAAAGCAAAACCAGAAGGAAAACTGTTAGAGGTTAAAATGCAAAACCAACACCCAAGCAGTTGGCTATGGAGGGGAAACAAAACCAGTCTGGATTTTTTAAAAAAACCAGACCAGACCAAAAACCCCAAAGCCTGAAATAAGAGCACATTGGTGAATAGGAAGCAGAGGATGGGACTGATGTAGGAAATTACATCACAGGGAGAAATCTGCAGCTTGTAGCGTATAAGACACTGCAGAAAAATGAAGTGTATTAAAAGCAGGGAAGTTTAGCAAGGGAAGTGACCCCTGACGTGCTGGAAAGGGGAGGATTGCCATTTGTGTTGCAGAAAAATGTTGGTGTGCAGTTAGGGAAGAAAGCTGCGGGATGCATGTGCGAGGCAGTAACTTTCCGCTCTGGCATAACTCAGGAGGTTAAACAGCAACTGTTTAAAGTTCACATCTGAGAGTTTTAACAGAGCCAGCCAAAGGATTGCTAACTGGGAAGTTAATATTTTCAGTAAGTTTACGTCAAAGAAGGTGGTGTAAGGAGTTTCTATTAAAACAGGATTTAGGAGATGGGGAGGGGACCCCTGTATCTCAGCGTTTCCAGATAAAACAGTGGAATGGCTGAGGCAAGGCTCAGCTTTTCAGGAGTTAGGAGGGAGCAGGTTCAGAGATGGGATCAGCACAGCAGGCTGATTTGCTGTCTCATCACAAGGATCCGCTTGAGCCCGGAGGATGCAGATAACAGTGTTGCTGTAGTGAGCTGGCCCTGTGTCATCTGCCGCCCTGCGATGCCTCACTTCAGAACTTGGGGCAGTGCTAAATAAATGCAGGGCATGTTAAATGTGGTCAAACAGCATAACTTACTGCTCTCCAGGGGATATTCAGATCAGCCCCCTGCCTGGAGTCGATGGAGAAATGTTGGCTCCCCACTTGAATGCTTTGTGGCCCCAGCGTGCCTGACTTTATATTAGAGAGCTGATGCCAAACCCCCAAAATACCATCAGAAATGATGGACCGTTGCCTAGCAAATGTGTTTGCAGGAGATCGTGCAAGAGACGGGCTTTGTTCTGATTCTTTCTAACATCTAGAAGGAGCAAATGCAGAATTGTGTCTAGGCAGGGGTGTCTGAACTGTGGAAGTGGCTGAACTGGGAGATCCCACCCCTCCGGAGCAGGGAGGGTGCTGCCGCTGCGTGCTGCCAGCCCAGGGGGCTGCAGCCTGGGGACCCGCTTTTGTCTCCCTCATTTCTCAGGCCTGGTGTTCGCAGCACTCGCAGCACTTTGCAAAGCTCATGTAGGACCATGGAGGTGTCTCTCCTTCAAGAATAAGGAGTGTTTCATTCTTGTGTGTTCTTTTCCTCCCTCTTTCAGTTCGATTGTTGCGTACCAGCCGGCAGGCGACAACAGCCACACGTTTGATGTCACAGCGATGTTCAAGTCCATCGGGATTTTCCTGGGGATATTCAGTGGATCTTTTGCAATGGGAGCAGCTACTGGAGTTGTGACAGCTTTAATATCCTTTTTGTTGCTTGTTTTTCTTTTTTTTCTTCTCCAAGTGTTTGCATAACAGCTTCTCTTTTTTTGCTGCATCTCACCCAGATGCAGTGTTTTGTGATTTTTTTGCCTAAATGAATGGAAGGCAGTGCCTTTGCCTTTTTAGGGGCGGGCTGTGTAGTGTTGCTGTGGAACACAACTGGATTTGCTGTGCTCTCAGACAACACTTGCTCTCCAAATTGTCCTTAACCATCTGCAACGTCACCAAGTTCACAAAGCTTCGGGAGTTCCCATTACTGGAGACCGGCTTGTTCTTCCTGATGTCCTGGAGCACGTTCCTGCTGGCCGAAGCATGTGGCTTTACAGGCAAGTTCCCAGCACAGCCCTGTGCTTAGCACGGAAATCTGCAGAGATGATGGGGTTTCTGTTGACTTTTACTTCTCTCTGCATCAATCACAGCCAGGGCTCTCCCTCTGCTTTCAGAAGTTTAATTATTCTGGGTTCTAGGGTTATTGCATTAAGTCTTCACAATACTGGGGTGCACCTCAGCTCCTTTGTCATGACCAGGAGTCTAACATGATGCTCTGTTCCCCAGGTGTGGTGGCTGTACTCTTCTGTGGGATCACACAGGCCCATTATACCTATAACAACTTATCTACAGAGTCCCAACACAGAACTAAGCAGGTGAGAGCTCCTCAGCCCCCTTCAGCCTCTCTGACTTTCCAGTTTAGTATTTTTTCCTCTGGCCAGTTAGGTGCATTTATCTTTCTACAGATGAATTTTACTAGGGTTGCTTCTGCAGAAGTATTTATTATGTGATGGATGGGCTAACATGTTTTTCTTATTAAATCTCTGTGTCTTAACTTGCTTTTAATTTGTTTTTCTCTTTCAGTTGTTTGAGCTTCTGAATTTCTTGGCAGAAAACTTCATCTTCTCCTACATGGGACTTGCACTGTTCACCTTCCAGAACCATGTCTTTAACCCTACCTTTGTGGTGGGAGCTTTTGTATCCTTTGGAGCCCGTTTTATAAGACAAAACAGAAAGGGAGAGGTGCCTCATTCCCCATTTATGGTTTTCATTCAGATGTGTGGGGTTGGGGTTTTTTTCAGTCAGTCTAGTTTTATTTTTAAAAGGGGATTTCTCCTGTGTAGTGGTGCCTTTGCTGGTTATTTTAAGAAGATGGAGATTCTTTTTCCCAGCTTTTCTGTTTGGTTTGGTTTTGGGTTTTTTTTCTTTCTGCTGTCTTGTCTCCTTTTGTGGGCATTAAAATCAGTTGCTGCAGGGACTCGGGGTTTGGTGTGAACGTGGTGCAGAAGCACCAGGCTTTGTTATGTGTCAGTGTGGCATCAGGAGTGGCTTTGCAAATGGGGACCTTCTGGTATAGCTGTTTATTTCCTTTTTCCTCTGCTATTCCATTTGGCTAACCCTGAAAAAAAGTCCTTTTTTTGGTCAAATAGCACAGTTAAAGCTACAATAGATGCCTTTGAATGATGTAATGAGAAAGGATTTCCCCTTCTACAGGGTGATGCTAATGGAAACAAACTAATAGGCCTGGTATGTCTCAGGAAAACAAGGGTTTTGAAGGAATTTATTTCATATCACAAGGAAGCCAGTTCAGATGTGCAGAATTATCTTCACCCTTTGCCTGGACTGGTGCAGGTTTATACTGATAAATAAGACATTGTCATCTTTGCCAGTGCTGGCACGTGGGTTTGCAGTGGGGTCTGTTGAATTGTCTGCCGTGGGGCGATGGGGGTGCAGTGCTGGGAAATGCCGTTTGGCTGCTTAGGTTGAAATTTTGTGCTGTGCCTCTTCCACAGGAACTGGCTCACTCACTGATGAAATAGCTCATTCATGAGAGAGATCATAAAATACAGCTCTTATGCAAATTCATGATTTTTGGGAACGAACATAAAAGCTGGAAGCATTTTCCATATTATTCAAGGCTGCTCTGAATACTGGCTCCAAGATTATTTTTGCCATCTGGGCGCTGGCATTAAAAGACACAGCTTCAAAGATGAAAGCAATACAAAGGGGCTGGTGATTCTTGTGCCTCGCAGCCTGTGAAAACAGAGAGTGTTGGATTATTTTTTTATTATTTTTTTTCCTTCTTAACTGCTGCTGCTTTCATTTTGCTGAATAATCTTTGGAAATGTGACATGGCTTAAAGCTTCAAATCCAGCTGTGAAGTGTGCTGTGCCAGGGAATGTCAGAGGGGTTGTGGTAGCTGTGATAACTTGAGCTTCACAGAGGACAAATATTTCTTGGGGTGGATAATGGACCTGGCAGGGGAGAGCATACATTGGGAAATTGTAGTTTTTCTCTGCTCTCACTTGTCTAACCTGCCCTCTCATCGCTTCCCTTGCTTATATGGGCTTGTCTCTGTGTGATACTCCTGAATTGCAGTGTGTGCTTTCCTTCGGTGAGGCAGCAGCATGCTCTTTCCCCACTGCTGTAGCACTCAGAGATGGGTTATTATCTTTGCATCCAGAGGACTGGCATTTCTGAGGCTCCCCAGCATTGCTGTCAGGCAGCAGAAATTGGCTCTGCATGCAGAGGTGGGATGTGCTGGGAGACACAGAAAGAGCAATTTCCTTAACATGTGCAAATACAGCTTGCTATCTTCCTAGGAAGAGCTGCCAATATTTACCCACTGTCATTTTTACTGAATTTGGGGAGAAGAAATAAGATCGGAACAAATTTACAGCATATGATGATGTTTGCTGGTATGTTAGTGCATCCTCGCCTCTGACCACGTGGTCCATCTGCACTTCCTTGCCCCCAGGCACCTGGAAATATTCCTTATTCAAGTCTCAATCTCTTCTGGGTAATGTCTGGAGAAGAGGTTGCAGTGAATTGCTCCCTTAGGCTTGGTGGTGTGAATGTCTTGGTTTTGAGGTGTAGGAATGAGCTCCTCCTGGCCCATGTTTGAGGGCATGGCGTGGGTCAGGAGGAGGGTTTGCTTTTCTGGGCTGGGGAAGAGTGGTGATAACCCCGGCTGTCAGAGCCTATGATGCAAAATTGTCACTGTTAAAGCACTATGGTCTCCTTCAGCAGTGGATGTCAGACATTCATAGAATAGAATAGTTTCATCTGGAAGAGACCTTCAAGATCATCAAATCCAACCTTATTCCTAGCCCTATCAAAAACCACTAAACCATGTCCCTGGGCACACCATCTAACCACCTCTTAAACACCTCCAGGGATGGTGACTCCACCACCTCCCTGGGCAGCCCATTCCAGTGCCTGACAACCCTTTCTGGAAAGAAATGCTTCCTAAGATCCAGCCTGAACCTCCCCTGGTTCACCTTCAGGCCATTTCCTCTTGTTCTGTCACTTGTCACCAGGGAGAACAGACCAACTCCCCCCTCACTACAACTTCCCTTCAAGTGATTGTAGAGGGCTGTGTCCTCAGAGCGACAGGACCACACCAGGGGCAGCACAAAGTAAACCCCAGGTGGGGAAGCCTGTGGTCAGGGTGGCTGCCTGTGCCATGGGCTAACACCGCTCCTTCCTTCCTCGTCCCTTCCCCGCCAGGGCTGCGAGGAGCCATGGCATTCGCCTTGGCCATCCGCGACACGGCCACCTACGCCCGGCAGATGATGTTCAGCACCACGCTCCTCATCGTCTTCTTTACGGTGTGGGTTTTCGGCGGGGGTACCACGGCCATGCTCTCCTGCCTGAATATCCGGTGAGTGCGGCGTGCCTGGGGCTCTCCTGGCACAGCACATCCTCTCCCTCATCCCGCTCCTATGTTCAGGTGTTTGGTTTGAAGGGGCAAGAGAAAAACCATGTCCTTCCTGCCCTGAACGGTGGCACAAAGCCAGCTGGCACTGCTTGTGCTGACCCTGTGCTCGTTTTCTCCTCCACAGAGTCGGTGTGGATGCGGATCAGGAGAACGTGGTGAGTGCAGTGCTGCCAGCAGCCTCTGTAGAGGAATCTGGGCTGCTGGGGCGGGGGTTACATCAGATCCTGTGAATGCCCATCTGTGCCCCGCTCCCTTCCAAACTGGTGAAAGTTTGCAGTCAGTGGGAGTGATGGCTTTTCTGTGCCCTCCGTGGTTACAGGGAGGCTTGCTTTGGCTCCATTTGCAAGAAGGGTGTAGAAGTAACGCTGGGCTGTGTAGTCAGCCCACATTGCTGCCGTGATAGATTCCATCTCTCCCTTGCTGGGTCTGAAATACATATCAAAATACATATCAAAATACATATGAAAATGTGTGTGACACGGAGGCTTTCTGCCTCATCCCAGGGCACTAAAAAAGTGCCATTTACATGTAGCATCTTCCATCCCACTTGTACCCACAGGTATCTTCAGCCTCTCTTTTGCCCCCAGTTTCCTGTGGTTAGTTATATGGCAGCCCAGGAGCCACCAGCTGCACTGACATAAGTGCTGGAGCCCTGCAGCACCGAGAGGTTTCCTGCCTGGTAGCCCTGAGCTCTCTTGCTTGTGCATCTGCTGCCCAGTTGTGCTGTGGCTGCAGCTCTGCTTAATTTCAGTGCGGGTTCTGCACCTTGGAGTTTCATTTTATTCAGAGCCATTTACTGGGCTGTTCACCTCCTGGAGACAAAGTGTCAACTGCTAAAGGCAGCCCAGAGCCATAAATCTCACACCCAAATGTCTGTGAAATACATAATTGTATTCATAGTCCCCTCCAAATGGTTTTGTTTTTTTTTTTTCCTTTGACTAAAAGGAAGCCAGGAGACCCCATAACATGGGATTATTTGCATACAAAAAATCTCAGGCGAGATTTGATGGAGATTGGACCCGTCAGTCACTATTAAATGTGATGTCTGGATGCAGCTGCTGGCTCCTAGGCACTTTAAACCTTGGGGCCAGAAACTGGAAGGCTGTAGCAGAAAAACAGTCACTCTGTGCTTTGATACCACGTCTGTAAGGCTGTTGTACGCTGCTAAATGCAGAGTGTGGTGCTGGAAGCACCTTCAGCCTGTCGTGGTGTAACATCCTTATGCTTCCTGCAATCCCGAGGTTTCTCCTGAAGAGGTGGTGGGAAGGTGAATGTCTTCTTCCATCCCCCTGGGGATAAGCCAGTGCCCTGTGGGGGCTACTGGTCCCGATCCAGGTTGTGGCCTGTCACCCCGCTGCCGTTTAACGCTTTGCTCTCCCACAGGGTGTCCCGGAGAGCGAGAGGAGGAGTACGAAGGCAGAAAGCGCTTGGCTCTTCCGCATGTGGTACAACTTCGATCACAAGTATCCTTGAGCAGCAGCTGGCACGTGCTGTGCCAGATCCCATCTGCCCGAGCAGCCCCGTTGACCCGCAGGGTGACTCCCTGCTCAGCAGAGTGTTCGCTGTCTCCTCGCTCTGCTGAGTTTTGGTGGCTGCGGCTGCGAGAAATGAGCATTTCCACCCACACCTTACTGGGAACGGAGCAGTAGCTCAGGCCAAAGCTGGGCTCTCCAAGGCTGGAAGCCCAGGGGCTCCTTGATCCCTGTGCCAGGCAGGCAGGAAGAGCAGGGGGGCTTCTCATTTGGAGTCCCCTTGCTAGGTCGGTGCCTCTCCTCCCTTGCGAATGCTTTGCCATGAATTAGCGGAGGAGCAATTTGCCAGGCTGAGGCACTGGATGGTGGGTTGAGTGATGCTGCTAAGCCCTTTCTTACCAGGACTGTGTCCTGCTCTGCTCATGTCCTGCTAGATTTGGTTGCTCTTCCCTGTAATTTTTGTGCTTCCAGGTTTTGTGTTTCTTCTCTTCCTGTGATTTGTCTTGAGACACTGAGTCCCTTGCTGCTGCCTCTGTATCCCACCCCTCGACTTACCGACGTCTGCCTGTTCCTCTTTCCTCCTTAACCTTCTCCATAGCTATCTAAAGCCTCTGCTGACACACAGCGGTCCTCCTTTGACGACCACACTCCCGGGGTGCTGTGGGCCTGTTGCCCGGTGCCTAACGAGTCCACAGGCGTACGAAGTGAGTCTCTCCATGTCCTTTCTGTCACGGTGTTGGTGGAGTTTGAGGTGTTTATGTTTGTGCGTAGCTTTTGGATGCTGCTCTGCAGCATTGAGCTGGGAGCCTGAGGGCCAGATGAGTTACTGGGGCTGATGGATGAGCTAATTCCTGTGAGCATTTTGTTTTCCAGCTGACTGTTTGGTCATGGAGGGATTCAGGGTGGTTCCTCAGTGACTGGCTCAATGAAGCTGTCACAGTTGTCATTCCCCAGGCCCAGCTGGGAGGACACACAATTTCCACATCCTTTGCTCTCTTCTAGCCTTGCAGCTGAGCTGTTCGTGCAGCCCCTTCGGCTGCATCACTCACCAGTGAAAAGGTGGCCAGCATCTGAACTAGGGCTGCTTTTCTCCTGAAATGGTAAAGAGCTCTTGTTTGAGCAGCCCAGAGAGACTGGGGGATGATGAGCAGCTTTGGAGAGCCTGAAGCCAGTGACCTCTTCCAGCATCACTGCAGAGCCCATATGCATCTGCGCTCTTTGAGAAGCTGAGTTTGCTGGTCAGGCTTGGTCTCCCATGGCTCTGCAGGTGCTGGCACACGGGGCTCTGTGGCAGGACCTCGGCACACGGGTCACTGCCACATCCGGGAGCCCCTTTTGCAGCAGCAGCTCTCTGGGGGAGGAGTTTTCTTGCCCTGCCTGCAAAGCATCAGCATCAAGTTCCCTGCACAAAACAGAGATGGCTCTGATGGGTTGGCGATGGCGATTCCTGTGGTCATGGGTATTTTAGTCCTGCCAGAGCCAGGCAGAGCTGCATTCCCCACGTATCTGGCTATGGCATCAGATAGAATTGCTCAGAGACACCTTTTAGGCAGTCTGCAGAGAAGTTAGTGTGTGGTGCAGAGATGTGTGAGAGTGTGTGTTCGTGTGTGTGACACATCTAGTTATGGTCACGGCACAGGAGAGTCTGTGACTTGGTGCCTCTGTCCCCTCGTTTACCGCCAGTGTGCGATTTCACACATCCAGGAACAGTTAACCAGCGCTTTCCTCCTGTCTGTTGCCCAGAATCAGGAACAGCTGAAGGACGATGACTCTGACCTCATTTTGAATGACGGGGACATCAGTCTGACCTACGGGGACTCCACCGTCAACACCGACTCTGTTGCGTCCAGCGGCACGTCGCGGCGGTTCGTGGGGAACAGCTCTGAGGACGCGCTCGATCGGGAGCTGGCTTTTGGGGACCATGAACTCGTAATCCGGGGAACGCGCCTGGTCCTTCCCATGGACGATTCGGAGCCACCGTCAAACGTCCTGGATAACACAAGACATGGTCAAGCATAAGGTTGCTCGGTTTAATTGACAGTAATATTTGCATATATGATCAAGAAGTATGTACTACCTAAAGTCTAATGCATGTCTCAAAATGTCTAAGCTGTATAAATATTATTTATATGGTGTCAGAAGAATATAAATATTCTCTGCCAGGCACTTGTAAAGAACAAGCTGCAAATTTAAGTTAAAAACTGTGTTGACTGCACTGCGTAGGGTGGAACTGTTTTAGCATAAGAGTCTTTTGCACACAGTGAGCTTCTTTAATGTGTGATTTGATGAAAGGTTTAGTTCCCAGCGGGGTAAGTAAAGGAGCTGACTCCCTGTTCATCCTTTGAGCCTGGGAGAGGAGGGTAAGGAGGTTCTGGTGAGCAGTGGAAATCGCTTTCTATTCAGATGAGGATTGTTGTTATTTTTGGTTTTTGGAGTGTTTTCTTTGTCTCTGCTCTTTGGATAGTCACAACTGAAATGTCAGTGAAAAATCTGCTCACAGACCCTCTCGCCAGGCAGTGGCTGATGATAAATTTGTTCGCTTTGTGGGAACCTGAGTCGGGACCCGGAGGCTTTCTTCTTCTTAGTGACCCTCTGCCCAAGCCCTGCTTCAGCAGGCTAGTGGCAGGCACTGGCCAAAGCTAATAGCAAGCACTACGGGTGTCTGCCTGCTCAGATGGGAGCAGGAGGGAGGGACAGTTTGCATCTGTAGTTGTGTTTAGAAGGAGGTGATCCCACAGAAACTACACCAAGCGTGCACAGATTTTAGGGCTGGATCCATCTTTCAGTGGTGGCTCAAGCAGCTTTCCAGAACCAGCCATCAGATCCTCATTTGGCAACTAAATTTCACGTTTGGGAAGCGGTGGCATCTTCGTGCAAAGCCAATCTCTCGTCCCGCAGTCACAGACGTAGCTCAGACCTGCAGAGCTGCCACAGCCGCACGCGGGGCCGCGCAGCCCAGCCGGCCTCCAACCCAAGCTCTGTGGCTACAGACTGACACGGTACCTCCGGACCTCTCCAGAGGTCCTGAGCATCTAGGTGGTACTGAAGGGGAGTTGTCCGTCCGTCTGTCCGTCCTCCTGTATAGTCAAAAATCATTGCACTTTGTTTAATAACTCCTTAGCATGCTGTGTGTCTGTGACCCCCACCCCATCTCTTTCATGTCTCTTACCATTTAACGACAAAATGTTTGCAAGTTGATTTTTCTTTGTTTTCTTTTGTTTTTTAATTTCTGTTTTTCAAGGAAGAGCACAGAACAATTTGTGATTTTACACTAGTGTTAAAGGATTTACTCTGTAGTTGCAGGAATGGCTAAAGGTGCAGTGAAATTGTTAACCCTGACATCCTTCTTTTTCTTCCAAAAAGGGGGAATCTCAGACATTTACTGTACGTAATTTTGTTGTCTATTTTAGCTGCAGTTTTGCTATCCAAACCTTTCAGGGTTACCGGTGCGCTAGAGGCCCCCTCTCCCGAGGGCTTAAACGGAGGTGTTTGAGAAGAGAGTATGTGAGAAGGAGCCGAGTGAGTCCCAGAACTCGCAGCTCCCCTTGGCTTTTCTTGGATCAAACTCTGCGTCTCTCGGGATCTGACCCTGAGACCTCAGAGCAGTGTCCCCACGGCTGTTTTCCCCAGCACCACCTGAGAGCTGGAGGAGACAGGAAATACTGAAATTTCGAGGTGTGTGTATAGTCGAGGAAATAAATTCCCACCTTTTTTGTTGTTGTTGTTTCATTTTCTCAGGTATAAGTAACATTGCCTTAAATTTACAGATGTGAAACAAATTATTTTGGCAGTTTATCCCCAAGAAAATGCTTTGGTTTTTTTTTTCTTCTGAACAAATGTAAGTGTTGCCATAGGACTCCTCTGGAAGGGGGTAGTGCTCTGTTTATATTTAGACAGGGCATCCTCCTTGCACCGGTAAATGGCAGTCTCACTGTTGACGTAGCTGTTGGATTGGTCTCGCCTCTGTGTTTCCTGCTATGCAGGATTTCCATAAAGTGTGCGTTTTATATGATGTCTGTAACTTAACTTCATGTCTTTAAAAAGAAAAAAAAAAAAAAAAAGTTAAAAAAACCGAACAACCGAACAAAAAAGCAAACACCAGACTAGGTACCTGTCGAGTTTAGGTTTACTGCATCACTTCTACATCCCGTTTCTTGTCTCTTTTGCCTTTTCAAATGGGTATGACAAATAACTACCTCTTGTTTTTTCTTGTATAACCCGACTATGAATTCAATTTACAAAGCTGGCGCTGGTGCAGCCGGAGGTGCAGAGGGTTCTGCTCCCCAGGAAAGCCTGGGGTCCCGTGGGCACCAGCGCAGAGCTCCCAGCCAGGCAGGACCCAGCCGAGGTGCAGATCTGCGGCCAAAAGCCCGTGGTGGCCACAGTGTGCGTTTTACTGTAGCCTTGGTAGCCTCCCTCTCTTGCTCTCACCCTGCACCTTCAGTAACTTAGCCACTCTCTTTTAAGTTTGGCAACACATTGCCAGAAGCCTCAGCTTTTGGTGCCAGTGGCAGCTCCGTACATTAAAGGAAAAAAAAAAAAAGTTAAATGATGATTTTATGGGTTACCTGTGAACTCTTAGGATCCTTATATAGTATAACCAGGACTGTTTTGAATAGCCTTGGGGAAGGAGTGAATCTAAGCTGAAATTCAGTAGTGTGATTTAATAAATGACTCAGATTAATCCTCAGCTGACTATTTTCTTTGTCCTGCTGCAGCAAGAGGATACACGAGTGCCTGGTTTTCAGATGCAGAGCCCTGCTGGCTTGTGTGCTGCAGGTCAAGTTAAGGGTACCTTGGAGAATCAGGGCCCCGAGATCTTTCGCCAAACAGATAAGACAGCCCTGAGGAGGCAGTTTACAGCTCCCACGAAGATTTAGAGAAGGTGCCCTTCTTCTGTAAATTGAATTTTCATGGGTTTTGCACGTGAAAAAGCATTGTAGGTAAAGTTATGATTTGTACCGGTACTGTCAATTCGTGTGGTAATGGCATTAACTCCGTAGTTGTGGTGTTTGTGCAGCTGATCTGTGATAGCTGATGATCGCTATTGGACCTTCTGTTTACACTGACTAAATCCTTTACTGTTGCGTTGTACTGTGAAAGAAGGATTATGGGCCTATAAAAAGATTATTTTTTTTTTTTCCCCTCTGGAATTGTGTGTACCGTTTCATTCATTCACACAGAAATAAATCTGTAGCAAAGTGACGACATGCCACTCGACCTTCTCAGAGCGGTTTGTTCACGGCCTTTGGCCAGTGGGTGAGGCAGGAACCGTGGATGCAGATGCTGAAAGCCATGGGCTGGAGGGCAGCTGGGGCTGGGGTTCATGCTGGAAAACCCAGATGGGTTAGCTGCTCACTCGCACGTGCCTGGGCTGGTGGGTGGACCTGCCTGAGAGGCATCACTGAGGGGTGTTTGCAAAATTGAGGCTTCTGAGCTTTCATGGGCTTTTGTGTCCTGTGTTTTCGTTGAGTTTTCAACTGGGATCATGGCAGCTGCTCTGCCACCCTTTGGAGGCAATTCTGCCCTTCCTCTCCCATCTGTACCTTTTTTTGTGTGTGTCTGCTATGTGCTGTTGTAGCAGCTGAAGAGGTTTGTTGTTCAAATGTTTTACAATGCTTCAATATCGAGGGCATCTCGGAAACTTCAGGAATCTGATTTTGTGGGTTTCTATTCACAAAGAACAACCCTCACCTTTTGAACGGTAAGAAAATTCGTTCTTCATAGCCCTGTATCGCTGCGGGAGGGTAGCCCCTGAAGCCTTAACACACTTGTCTCCCACCCGTAGCAGCAGCCAGCCAAGGGGACATCTGTTCTGCTTTCCAAAGGGACCATGGTCCTCACATTGGGTGGCCAGGCCTGAGCTGTGATGCCAAAGCACGGGCTGCACCTCACACAAATGCCACAAGCCTGTGAGCGAGAAGAGCTCGTCCGGCTGGTCAGGGGTGGCCTGTGCTACTGGAGGTCACAGCAGCGGAGCGGGACACAATGGTGTGTGTTTTCTTACAATGCTAATTCCACCGTGGCTCTCACACCTCAGACCCCTGGCAATCACATTTACCACGGCTAACCCCCTTGTACCCACGCCGCCCAGCCCAGGCTGGGATCGTACTCCGGCGCGTAACTAAACCAAACAAGGATGTCGTTTAGCCATCGAACAAATGCTTTTTGGCAGCTCTTTCCCCACGCAAAGCTCCCCAAGAAAAGCTCTTTCCCTTCTTTCCCTCAAAAGAAGCGCAGCACTCCCCTTGACAAACGAATTGTTTTGTTGAAATAAGGTGTGATTCAAGCCCTTGGGCTCACCATGGGTGAGTGCTATCTCCAGTGCCTACAAGGTAGCTGGGACCAGTTGCTGTGCCCCCCCTCGCCCCAGCGCAGGCGGCGGCAGGCAGGGGTCCCCAGGGACGGGCTGGCTGTGCCATGAAGGGGCAGGTCGACTTCAGCTGTGCAAAAAGATTTGCTGTTCAGAGGCCCTGGAAGGAGGGATGAGACAGAGCCCTGCGTAATCTGGGGAGGGAAACTTGCACCCCAGGTAGGTGTGGAGAGCTGCCGCTTGCTGAATAGTGCCCCTTTCATTCAGCTCAGTTTGAGCTGACGAGGGCCAGCTTTCAGTCAAGCTATTGTACCACCTGCCCACCTTCACATGGGCATCAGTAAAGAGCTGGGAAGGAGGCCAATGCCTGGTACCTGCATCCTCAAAAAAATCACAAGGCAGGTTTTGGAGCAATCCTGCATCCTTGTGCCCAAGGCCCGGCCCGTCCTGCGCACTTGGCTCTCTGCCACCGTGTCATGTGGGGAAAAATTGATGTGAGGTAGAATTAAAAAACACCCTAAGCTTTTGATTCCTTCCTTCCTTGTCTCATCATGGCCTGCAAGGAGCTTTTGTCCTTGCTGGGTCCTCTAGATGGCAATATTGGAAAGGACAGTAATTGTCCACCGCTGCTGTGTCCCTGCAGGTCGAGGCAGTGCAGAGGCTGCCGGCCCACCCCTGCTCCAGAGACCCTCACCATCCCCAGCCAGGTTCACCACGCCCTGTGCACCATCCATCTCGAGTGTTATCTGCTGAAAGGAGAAGAGACCCTGCTGCAACACCAACTGCTTTTACACTCTGAGCCCTTTTGCAGAAGCCACCACCTTGTCACACACCCAGGAGTCTGGAGGCAGTTGAGGTGACCTTGTGCATGGAGACAGTGCATCTACCCTACATCGTGCTTTCCCCTTTAAGGCCAGCTGCTTGGTGGCATTCTTTTTTTTCTCCCTGTTAAGCTGTTAGAATTATGAGTTTAAGGGTAGCTGCCACAAGCTGGTTGCAGGATCTGGTTTAGCCCCTCAGAGATGAGCCGCAGACCTGGCTGGAGCTGCTGACAAGAATCAGAGCTGATTCAAACCCCCACAAAGCATCAAGACTTGAAGGGCATCTTCCTCCATGGTGTGTCTCCTTCCAGGCTCCCCAGCTCTCGCAGGTAGGGCATCACCTGGGCTTTAAGCCGTTCTTAGTGCTGGGAGGTGCTGTGAGCAGCAGCCAATCGATGGCTGTTTTCACTGTTGCAAGAGGACTTTTCTTTCTGCTCATCACAGCCCAACCTGGTGTTTGTCCCCAGATGTGGGAAGTGTTCTGGAGGAAATATCTTGGCGAGATGAAGAGAGGAGGTGGGGGTGGAATTGTCTCTTGGATGCTAGCGGGCCCAAATATATTCTTATAATACTAAATAGCAAAAAATCTTTTGGCCTCATGTGTCTGTGAGTGGAGAATACTTGGAAGATGAGGCAAGTAAAAGGGAAATGAAGAAATGGTGTCCTTGCTGACAATCAGAACAAAATCTGCCAAGTGGATGAGAGAGCCCAGAGGCTGTGGGAGTATTTGTGTACTCTCTGTGCCCAGTCCTAGCGTAGCAACACTGCCCAGGGCAAACACTGCATGTGCCCGCTGCTTTACATCCCCTCTGTGCTCTGCAGACCTGGTGATGACGTTGGTGTCACGTAATATATAGGCATTTACAGCTTACCTGGTGCCTTCCCCCACGTTAACATCAGAAGCTGCTTTGCACCTTGCTGACAGAAGCAGCACTGGGGACAGTCTGGCTCCTTGATCTCTCTACCATGGCTAGAAGGAGAGCAGCACAGCAGTGCAGTGGATCTGATGTCCCTGAAGGCTCCTGGCCCTCAAACAAGCCTGACAAGAAGGAAGGCAAACTCTTGGTGGGTTAGATGCTGCAGAGGTGAGGTATCAGGGGTGAGGCTGTGCCTGGAGAGCCCAAAGCCAGGACAAGCAGAATTCCAGCCTGTCACCACTTGGTGTTGCAGGATGGTACCAAAGGTGTGCAAAGCTCTGCTCTCAGAATAGAGTTTGGGAACCAGGGGCTTTGGTGCTTACTGCTTTGGGACATGCAGCCCTCGGACAGCCCATCTTGGTGCTTTCCCTTTCTCCAGCTCTTACAGTCCATGCTGAGCACTTAGAGCCTTGGTCAGAGACTAAAAGATCCCTGAATGGCTGCAGGAGACTCTGTAAGGCTCAGGACTCTGGGGTAGCAGAGCCTTGACTTTGTTGTCCAATATTTAGACACGCGTATATACAAAAGGATTTGGTCTTTATTAATTGGCCTTTCATAGGAAATTCCACCAGCTGTCCTCCTCCGAGGGGAGCCAGCAACGTTCCAGCCCCAAGGAGCCCATATATGGTTGCAATCTCCTAACTCTGCATGTTTCACAGAATAGTGTGGTCATAGCTACTTTTAAGGAAACGTGTGAACATTGCTCCCTTTCCTGAATGCATAAGCTCCCAGGAATGTGGGCGAAGATAAAAAGTGTCTAAATGAAAGCTGTTGGCTTTCTGCAGCATGGCAGCTCTTCTACCTGCAGCAGCAAGGTTAGTTCTTCTTGCCTGCCCACACGGGCACTGTGCTGAGCTTGGAAGGCACCACGCTGCAAAGGATGCTTTGTGAGTAGGGAAATACCACCCGGCTGAGCATCAAAGCTGTTCGCGATGTAGATGTGCCCAGGGTGAGATGGCAGCAGAAATATTTTCCCTTGCCCTTCCTGCTCCTATAAGTGATGCTAAACTGTAGCCAAGAGCTGCAGGTACCCAGCAGCTACCCCTGAGCCCTTTTTGTTTGTAAGGGAATTCTGTATCCTGGATTCTGCCTGATCCTTCTGCCAAGGACATCTTTCCCCTCCTCCTCCTCCTCTCTGTTTCTGTGGCCTGGTGTCCACAGCCCATGGCTTAGTCCTGCTCTGTCCATTTTCCAAACACAGCAAGAGGAGCTATCGCCTCCTTTGGTGTTGGTAGCAGTAAATGTCCTGCAACCCACTGGCCTCCTCCTCTCCCCCATGCTAGCTGCAGCCCTTTTGCCTGATTTAGGATGTGCTAATCACAGAAAGTCAGGGGGGACCAGAGTAGGCACATTCTGCACCTTCATCCCATCTACAGCATCTCCCTTGGCCCTCCTGTGGCACCAACCTGTCTCAAAATGCACCTTTTCTGCTTAGCAGCTCCATGGGGATAACCCTGCAGACAGCTACGGGCAGTATGCCTGCCACATCCCCACAGCACCCTCCTCTGCAGTGCCTTTGAATCAGGGGGGTATCACCTTCATGTATCTCCTCTGGACTCTTTGATGATGGAGGGCAAAATCTGCTCTGCTGTGATACGGCTCGCTCCTCAAACTCCCAGAGGTACACAAGGAACGTGAACAACAGAGGCAGCATTGCTTGCTTTTCCCTTTTCCCAAGCAGTTAATATTAATCACTGGAGGTTTTGGATCTGTTGTGTGAATTCTCCCAGCCTCTGAGGCTTTTGAGATCTGTAATAAGACAGAATTGCAAAAGCCTCTGGGTATTGGTGACAGGAGGGCCAGATTTCATACAAACTTCTTCCCTTCACCAGATACTCTGCTATATTTTTTTATCTTTGGAATACACAAATGTCCTAAGGCTATTTAGCTAAATTATGTCTGGTTGAGTGGCCTGAGGTCACTATTTCTATTGGTGTCCATTTTTCAAGGTGCAAAATGAAGGATTCCTCTGGTGAAGAAGATCAAGTGATACAACGCTGCAACTGCACCAGCTATGCCCAAAGATGTTTTCCACCCTGGGACTTCAGACCTGCGTCCGCTGCTCACGTGAGAATACCCACATTGTCACAAAAGGCAAATGAATTTCCATTGTGACTTTGTTCCTACTCTGCATGGGCTGGTTCAGCAGCTGGAGCTTTGTTGCCGAGATACTTGCTGTTGATAAAATGCCTTAGCTCTGGGGCAGATGCCTTAAAGGGCAGAATGTTGCTGTCCCGCTAGAGAAGAAGCCAGCACCGGCTGGCACTTACACGCCGAAAGTCAGCTCCCATCAGGGACTTGTTGCTTCAGCCTCAATCTGTCTCTGCCTCGATGACAGCGCTGATAATAGACTGATGGCACTCGTGACAAGGGTGTAGGGCTTGAATAAAAAAATCCTTGGAAAAAATGGATCATCCTGGCTTTACAGATACTTAACTTGGGATTCCACAGCCAGCATCAAGCCTCAGCAATGCTCACAAGGCTGAGCTGCGCTAAGGAGGAGAGCCCAGCTGGGGTCAGGCAGTCATGCCCAGATGGCATTGGAGCAGTTGTGTTTGCAGGAGCACGGAGCTTGGGCTGCGGGGCTCCACTGCCCCGGGGAGTGGTGGGCAAATCCAGTGCTGCAGATACACCAAAGTCAGAGCGGGATGCATCAGCACCTTGGGCTGGGAAGAGGAGCATCCGTTGGCCTCCCCAGTAGTAGATCTGACCCAGGACACTGAGCCACTGGGGATTATAGTCCGGCTGAAAGTCCAGGACCACAACAAGCAGGACAGTTAATACCTGGAATTCTGCAGCTGGCCATGCTCCTGATGCAGCAGAATGAGTAAAGCCGAGGCACAGCGTGTAAATATTTATAGCCCAGTTACCAGGTTTCGTGTTTGGCCTGTCCCTCTTGGCTCCCACCACTCGATGTTTGTGGCTCTGAGTTGCCAAGGACACGCGCAGGGTTGCTCAAGGGGCAGAAACTTCTCTGAAGGGAGCCAGGGGCATTGCTGTGGCACCCGAGGCACAGACCAACTCGTTTTGGCAGGGAGACCTGGTTCTGGCTGTGATGCTACACCACAGCAGCACCCGCTGCACCCACCCAGCACCTTCACCCCAGCCAGCAGCTCTTCCTTTGATACAGCATCTTTAATGTCAAATATTTTTCCCTGCTGTTGGTTCAGTTCCTTCTTCTGTTCCTGACTCTCACTTGAGCTGCTGAGGGGGGAAAAAATCACAATCTGTTTTTACTGAAGTTATTTATTTCAGTTTGGAAGTGGCAAGAAGACAGCATCTCTATATCCATGCATATGGATCCTTCTCTGGGGTCTCTCTGAGTTCTGACTTCAAACCATCTTTAAATTACTTTTCTTCAGCAGAATTCAGCAAAGAAATGAGTTCTCTCATTTCCCCATAAGAGATAGTTCCCAGAAAACTTAGTTTAAACCAAAGAAAACACACCCATGCTCCCTTCGTGCCAACTGAACTAAACCAGTTGAAAATTCCATCTGAACTGGAAGGAGAGCAAAAGCCCAGCACAGAAAATCACCTTCACAGCCGGGTATCACATCTAAAATCTTTTGGTAGAGAAAGCTGCCTGACAGCTATTTGCTGCAGCTCCCTCAGCACACTGAGCTCAGGAAATTGCATTCATAATTTCCTTAGTGCCAAATGGTTTGTAATTTTCTGACTATTCCTTCTTTTTTTGTTATTGTTTGTGAAATAAGGCCTTTGAAAAGCATACACAGACTTATTTTTTGCCTAACTATCACGAAGCATGTGGTTTAAGATGATACTGTTCCCTTGATTTGTTTGACATAGGGAATAAAAAAGTGCAACCTTATTTGGGACTAAGCCTTCCATAAATAGCCTTATAATTTTAATACCATCTTTTGTAGCAAAGGGAAAATTGATCTGACAGAGAAAGTAAAAATGTTTGTATAGCCAGCGCTGTTGGAAGCAAGAAACGAGTGGAAAAAGCAGAAAGGTGTGCCCTGAATTCTCTGTGTTACCACCAGCGTTGGCCTGAGCAGTAAGTAAGATTTCCAGTGCATTTATATAGAAGAAAAAGACTTGACTCTTATTTAGCCAGAGGTGCTTGGATCTGGTGAGCTCCTGGGACACATCAAATTCATGTCTTGGACAAGTGGCTCCGTTCTCCGCTTTGCCCCTGGTGTAGGCAGTGCTCCCATGGGCACCACCTGGGTAGTTTAGGTTGGTACTTCGGAGCACACCAATTTAAGCCTCTGCATAGCTTCAGCTGCTGTTAACTATCTTACTAAATAAAGCTTTCACTGGCATTAATTGCGAGTCACACGAAATCACTATGCGAAGAGCCAGAAGAACACGGATTGAGACTCCTCAGCTTGAGGCTTTGCATTCCGAGAGACGTGGACACACTGACAGTGGGCAGCGGAGAGGCTGGGCTGCCACTCACACCCTGACCCACATCTGAGCAGAGCGGACTGGAAGAGGCTGTGGCAGCAGAGGAGGTTTGTGTGAGAGTCCCTTGCAGGGATGCCATGTGCCCAGCTCTGCTTTTTGAACCTAAATCTTCTCCACAGGGTGCTTTATGTCTGAAAGCTTCTCCTCTCTCTACCTGTCGCTGCAAAGCCTGCTTTTTAAACAGAAGCTGAGCAGCTCCCATGCCTTGGATAAAACTCCTTCCCAGGAAACATGTAGGGAGCAAAAAGTGGTACTATGTCTTTTTGCACAGATGGGAACCTGAGGCACATGTCCATAGCGTAGTCAGCAGCCCTGGAGCCAGGCAGGTAACACCGGAGGGACTGACGTTGTGTGACTTGGCCAAAGTCAAGCAAGATGGGGAATTTAATTTTGGACCCTGAGCTGTAGGCAAATGCTTTAAGTCCCAGCCCATGCTCTCCCTATTGCTTCTCATGTTCACTGCAATCATCTAATCCAGTTAGTATGTGTTTCTTCATGGTCCTCAGCTTTCTAATTGATTTGATTTTAGTTACAGACTCAAGCAAAATTAAATTGTCGTGCTTCAAAAACCTTCTCTGCTATTAAAACACTTACTTTACTTATGTTAGCCTGTGGGTACCTTGAATTAATTTTTTTTCCAAGACTAAAATCTAAAGCCAAAATTAATAAAGGAGACTAATTTCAGTCTGATGCCTGGAAGCCATCTTTTCAAATCTGGAACATTAAACTTCTAGTGAGCCTGACATCAAGAAAAAGACCACTGTTTGGGTAATTATGTATAGTAAGATAAAGATAAACGTGTTTTAGGTGTCCATAACACATACTATCAAAAATCCCTTTGCTCTGTTAGAAGTAAAAACGTACATTATTTTGCAATTCCTTTGCCTCATTGCTCTTAGAATCCTTTGTTTGCTAAACCTCTCTGGATATGTACCCATCCAGTAATTGATAACTGATAAAGACCAAGCTGACCAAAAGAGAGAGACCAAGAACCAAACCTCATCTTATATTTTATCTCTTTTGCTTATGCAAATACTCAAATATCTGATGGATTTCTGTTATTGTTGAATGGCTATCTGAGGTGTTTGCCGGAAGGGTCAAAGTCTGGAAACACTTAAACTGCAACCCAGAAGTTGCTGAAGTCAATGGAAACTTACTTGACTTCATCAGATGATGGCTGAAAATTTTTAGTCATAGCAGGAGTTCCACAGGAGCAAAGTTATTTGTTTGCCTGGACTACTCCCCGTGTGTCTGTTTGTGGGTTCTGCTCGGGATTAGAAAGGGTTTACAGAAATCATGAGACCAGGCGTGGCTGCTGTGTGGTGTTGGAGAAGCAGAGGTGTGTACGCTCGCAGGGCTACCACGTCCCGCGGGCATGTGCCCAGATGGAGCAATGCCTGTGGCTGCAAACTGCCTCCTGCTCCCACAACCCTGCCTGGGGTCCAGCAGGCTTGGGGAACGACGCTGGGACCCAGCGCACGAGCGTGGATGGAAATGCTGAGCTTCAAATGACCGTGGAGCAGAAAACCTCAGGCCCTACCCTTGGCAGAAAACCTGACATGTTTGAATAGCCCCCTGCAGGCTGCGGATACTTAGCTGTGACCACTGCCAACATTCCTTCAAAACTTATATTGTTGCTGGAAAGACAGTTGGAAACCTTAATTTCTGTTGCCTTTTCTAAACGTAGCCTTGCTAGGGCCAGAGAGTCAGCAGATGGGCCCATTTTTGTGGGGCCCTGGTGCATCATCTTTTATAAATGGGAGTCACCTTTGTCATTTTCCATGTACAGACAGAGCAGCTTGTACCGGGAGAAGCATTTTGGCCTCTGCCAAAGGACGCCGAGGGGGCTGACACGCTTGCTCCTCTTAATCTGACAGCTGAGCCATCCCTGCAGCTGCTTTTTAAAGGTGGGAGCAATCTCCACCTAGATCCTCTCTCTCCTGAAGATTCCGGTGTCACTCAGGAAAATCTGAGTCGTGATGATGCCCTGAATAATGCAGTCACTGTGATCAGCTTATTTGATGCTGGGCTTTCAGCAGGTCATTGTCAGGTTTTTAACCTCTCTTTCGATCCACTGATCCAGGGTTGCCGGTGGCATTGCAGGGCTAGCCACAGACTCGGATTTGACACTTGATGGTGGAAGCTGAGCAGTTTCATACCCGTCACCCACTACAACCACAACCCTTTTTTAGCGTCCCAGTGTTTTGCCCATGAGATCTGGGGAACCTTCCCACTTTGCCGGTTGCTGGTCTGCACGGGCTGGTGGAGACAGGCCCACTGATGCCTCTCGGCAGCACTTTAACCCCTCGCTCCCATGCCCTGCCTGGCTGCGATTTCCAAACCACGGTGGAGCAGCAGCCGCAGAGCCGGCGAGCTGCCCGCGGCCCGGGCTGTGCAGGGCTGCCCCGGGCGGGCCGGGCTGTGCAGGGCTGCCCTGGGTGGCCCGGCTGCTCCCCAGCCGAGGCTGCGATGCTCTCCTTTGCATCGCCTTGGAAAGCAGCACGTTCTGCGTTCCAACGGTTTGCATCACTGATGTTTTCAGCGCACCGTTATAAAACCTCCCGCAGCCCCACCCGTACTTCCTCCCCGAGAGGAATGACTCTGAAATGCTTCAGCTTTTCCATTACTGTGCCTGCCTGGAGACCTTTTGCTAATGGGCTGCGAGGTAATTAGCCCGAGGCAGGTGAGTCCCAGCTGCCTTGAGGGCGGAGGCTCAGTTTGGGTGGGGTGATGGCTGCTGTATCACTTTCCCAGGTCTCTAGAAGTGACTCCCTGCAGGGCACCGTGCCCTCCTGGGTGCCTCTGGGGCTAGAAACAGCCTTTGGGGAAGGCAGAGGACAGCTTGAGGAGGGAGCCATCGCCGGGGCCTCAAGGGAGCAGCTTTCCAATGGGACTCTTCTCCTTCCACCTTTTCAGGTGGGAGGCCTTGTGTCAGCCCCAAGTTCTCTATATACCAGTGGGAAAGCAGCCAGTCCAAAGCTGGGCACGGCTCTGACTCCCACAGAGAATCAGGGACAGGAGGAGCTGGTGTGTGCAGCTGGCTCTGCTGGGGAGGCTTCCTGCTCTCCAAGGCTGGTGAAAGGAGGTGGCCGTGTTTACGTGGACAAGAACTGTCAGTTAGCCCAGTAACAGGGCAGTGACCCCAGGGAGCCAGCGCAGATTGGGGAGGGGGGTTGAGTTTGTGGTAACACCTTGCCCCCCCCAAATGGCTGCATCCCTCCAGCTGCAGCCTTGGAAGCAAAAAGAGACCTTCCTGGGTGTTTTGGATGAAGGTGGGTGAGAAAGGTCTGTCTGGAGAGGGAGTGGAGGCAGCTGTGAGGAAGGGCTGACCCTGTGTGCTGGGAGGAAAGGCAGGACTGTGCTGAAGGGCCTGTGTGGGGAGGTCGTTGCTGTTGGTGTGGAGAACTGCTGTGGGTCTGTGTGGCCATGGTGTCCCACGGAGGACAGGGGAGTGGGGTAGTGCTATCCCCTCACATCAGGTGATTGCCACCACTCTCATTCCTGACCTGAGGATGCTGTGGGTGGGGCCCATCACCCCAGTCCCAGTCTGACACTTGGGAACTAGCACAGCCAAACCCACCCAAGGGCCATGTGAGTGCAGTTCTGTGTGGATTCACCCCAAAATGCACGTGGCTTACTTTCACAGAGCATCAACTTGCAAAAGTGCGTCCCATTTTGTGGAAGACTTTCCCTTGCGTCTCCGTGGTTGCAGGGTGATTTAATAGAAAGAGCATGAAGACCCCAAGGAGGATGTAAAACACGTCTCTCTTTTCACCAGCATGGACAAGCCCATGCTTAGAGGTGAGCCTGTTGCTTTGGGGTAGTGTCCTGCCTCGTGGGCTTTCTTGCAGAGCACTTGGCAGCCTCCATCCGTGGCTCTACAAGCTCCACCATTTCCAAATAAAGTTTCCTAGCAGTTAGATTTGAGTGAGTAATTCAACTGACTCAGTGCTAAGTGCTGCTGCTCATAGTTCATTTTGTTTGGATAACTAGTCAAGGATATATTGGACCATTGGAGCCCTTTTACTTATTTATTTATTTTTATTTATTGTGTTTGCCAAAAATCAACATGCGTGGTAACTGCTGAGCTGCCTTAGCAAGCAATGGTGATAGTATGGGCCTGACTCAGAGTTGTCTCAGCCCTTTGAAATGAGTTGTGTCATTCTTGCAGTTTATTCTTGTTTAATCCAATGATCTGGCAGAGATTTTGGGTTTTTTATATAGGACTGTGTCGTATCTGTAATGCAGCAGTGCCCAAGTGCCTTTTCCTTGACTACTTGCTGCTGTCCTTGCTCTCTAAATCATCTTCTGCTCTTTTCCAATCAAAATAAAGCTGCTGCTGTGATATGCACAAGGTTAAGAGCATTTAAATTCTTCTCTGTCAGGTATACCGGTCATTTTAAGCCCACAGATTTAAGGTCTGATCCTGCAAACGCTCACTCGCTGTCAGAGGCAGGAGTAGCGAAGGTGGGGTAGAGTAGTTGCTCTGTGCCAAGTGCCTCTGCAGAATTTACTCTGCTGCTTTTCCCTGGACACGATGTGCGCATGGGGGTTGCCTGGGGAGGCCAAAGGGGATCTGGAGGATGCAGCAAGTGTGGGATCAGGCCTTGAGCCGCAATCCAATGGGAGCAACGAGCTACTCAAATGACAACTTTCTCCGCTGTAATCAGCGGGAGGCACATTAAACAGAGCAATTCCTTACGGAGCTGCTCGTCTCTTAGGCTGACAGACACACTGCCTTGAAGCTGGTTTTGATGGGAACTGGTGTCGGCAGTGAAACCTCCAGTTTCTGTTGTATGTGGAAGGCATCTAATATTTTAAGTAACAGATAGAGGATCCTGACAGCAGCCTGCTGATGCTCCCTGCAGGTATGGGATGCTTTACTCTGCTGGTGGGCCACAGGTAGCTGCCGTTGGGCTTGTTCACTTACTAGTGTGCTTGTGCTTCTCTAGGATGTGTAGGACAGTCATGAGTCTCCAAGGTGCAAGTTCATCAGGGTGTCCCCAGATATTCCTGTGGTGGCAGGGGCATTGACCAGTCTCTGGTAAAGGGACATGAACTAAACTCCACTGGTACAGGTGCTCCTGGAGCAGGGTGCTTGCTACTCTTGTGTTCTCCTACTCCTGCTTATGGCCAGAAGCAGGAAGGCTCCTTCCTTTGAAGGAAGAAACTGTAGGTTGTGGCTGCATGCTAGCTTGCCCTGGTGACATTTTCTTACAGCTGTGCAACACCTGGTTTGTCTTTATATCCCAACACTTTACAAGTCTGTTTTCTCCTGGAGCTCTTGGCTTGATTCATCTAGTTGTGGATGTTCTGTCTGAATGTCCCATCCTCGAGGGGCCTTAGTCTCTGATTTCTCACAGGTCCTAGAGCTCTGCAGCTGCAGTCATGTAAGCAACATCATACCTCTGGGGCAGGGGGCTTTTTGTGAGTCTGATGGCTGGCTACAGACAGCCACTAGAGAGAAGCTCTTGCTGATGGTAAATAAGCTTTATGCTTCTTGGGAGAAATGTTGGAAAAATGAGCCAGAAATGGGTATTTGGATTCCTTTGAAAATCAAATGTAAACTTCAGTCCATAATGATAAATAATGTTGGTGTTTCACATCTGTACTTTATGCATGCCTGAAGTTGTTCTTGGCAACTGGAGAAAATCTGAGTCTTAAACCCGGGGGCAACCCAAGGTTCTTGTCCCTTCTGAGAACATTGTTAATGTGGATGACATGACTGGAAGAATCTGGGGGACTCACCTGTTGAAAGAATAGAGACACACAGAAATACAAATGCTTCGGTAAAGAGAGTGTGTTTGCTCTTATGCAATGTTTGTTTTATCAAATAGAAACTCCTTGGCCTGAGCACAATGATCTGCTTTCCAGGGATATCAGTGGTGTATCCAGCACACCCGCCAGGATCACCAGCCTCTCCCACCACTAGCCAGGAGCTCTGTGGCTCTCCAAGGCACCACAAAAGCCTATTTGTAGTGCAAGAGCTCAAATTCGAGCACCCCCTGTTAAAAAAACAAGCTAACTTACTGGCTGGACCACATATCCAACAGCAGAAACATGAAAGAAAGTAGGACCAATTTGGAAGCCATAAAGAGTGGGACAAAAAAGAGGATAAGGGATGGAGAAAGGAGAGGGAAAACAGACGAGAATGTTGTCGGATTTGTCTGGTGTGGTGCTGCACAAACAGGCAGATTCGTTTAAATATAGGAATGACTTGTTACCTGACAGTACTTTTCTCTCAGGTCTAATCTGAAGAAAATACTCTTCTTTATGGCATCACTTTTGCTGTGCTCTCTTCAGCTGGGTTCCTTCCCTCCCTGCAGGCTGCTGACTTGAAACACATCCCTTCTGTTTGTTTTCTGTCCTGGAAAGTCTGTCTGTGAACCTGGAGGTGGCACACATTGTAACAGAGCTGCCAGGAAAAGCTTTAGCTCCGGGAGAGGGTAGCTTCACCAGGGTGGGAGGTTGGTGACACATCCACCCGTGGAGTTTCTACTCTGCGTTTTCCTCCTGTGAACAGCACGGGAGCAGAAGTCCTGGCGCATTAGGGGCAGCAGGGATCTACTCGCCTAGCAGGAGCTGTCCCTGCCCGTGGCAGGGGTGTTGGAACTAGGTCATCTTTAAGGTCCCTTCAAACCCAAGCCATTCCATGATTATCTGTTCTGAAACAGCCTGAGTCCGTAGCGCTCTGGGGGCAGAGAGGCTTTGCCCAGCGCGGTGGGACCCGCGGGTCCCGGTGGCAGCACTTTGCTGCTGTGGGGAGGCAGGGGCATGGCCATGCTGGCACCGAGCCGGGGCTGCTTGGATTTTCCCCCACGCACGGCCCAGAGGCCCTGGGAGGAGCGGGCTGCTCCCCGCTCCCGGGGCAGGAACGGTGCTATTGGCTGGGATAAACTTTTATTTATTTAATTTTTTTCCAGGGCAACGCGGCTCTGCTATAAGAGGCAAAGCCGCCCGTGTCCCGGCAGCTGGACACCCCGGCCCGGCCGCGCTGGCTCCGTGAGCCCCGAGAGCCCCGGGCTGCCCCGCCGCCGCGCAGCCCCGTCCCGGCCGCAGCCGCCCCGCAGCGCTCGCAGGCTCCCAGGCAGTAAGCACACGCCTCTCCGCAATCCCCCCGAGCATCCTCGCCCTGAGCGGGCAGGGAGCGCTCCAGCATCCCGCGCTCCGCGGGTCTTCGCGTTCCGGGGCTGGCGGGGGGTTTCTGCTGCGGGAGGGGCTGGGGGCACGGGGCTGGGGGTGCGGTCTGCTCCTAAAACACTCTCTCTGGCAAGCGGTCTGCTCATGGCTCTCCGAGCTACCCACCTAGGTTTTATTCGCTGTTCTGACGCTGGGATTTATGTAAATTCTTAGTTCTGATTTCTCTTGCATCCTCTTTTTTTTTCTTTCCCCCCCGCTACACACACTCCCTATGCACACACTTCCTCCGGGAAGGTGGGGGCTTTGAAAGTACAGGGTATAAAAATAGCTTTTTCTCTTTGCTTCCCCGCCGAGTGGGTGTTTAGGGAGCATCTGCAGTGGCATGGAGATGTGCGAGAGCTGTCAGCTCTCTGCTTTCCTGGGCAGGTGATCAGATGTACCTGTCTGGAGCTTTCAGTGACAGCTGGGGAGCAAACAGCTCCAGCAGTGGCTGTTCATGGGCTCTCTGCTGATGGGGAGCTCCGGGGAAGTGAGGATTGGTACCCTCGGAGTCGCGGGAGCAGGCTGGCGGTAACAGAACTGGGGAATATGGAAATGAAAGCTTTCACCTAAGAATTATCACACCTTCCTCTTTCTTTCTTTCTATATTATGGCAATATCAGGCAGTTGTGGAGCTTCTGAGAAGCCACACCTGCAGCTGTCCCCATGTGAACGCAAACACCTCTCTTTGTCTTTGTATGAATACTGCACTTTGTATCTATCTAGATTTGTGGAATCCCTTGCACAAGGGAAACTATTTGCCCGGGTGTTTGCAAGGTGGGTGTTTCTGACATTAATCTTTTCTTTAGCAACTGCTCGCAGGATAAGTTAATGCGTGTGACTCTGCTCTGGTTTGTAACTGTGTAAGCAGAGGCTGGTCTGGGGTTTAGAAACTGATGTGATGGCTTTTTAAATGACTGAGACCTAAGGCATAGAAGGGAGGGAAAAATCATTAGCACAACCTACCGATTAGTCTTTTACCTTATTTTAAGAGGAAGAGTATTTTTAAAAAACAACAACAAACTTCTGAAAGGAAACTGATTAAATTCTTAAGCCATGAGGTACGAAGTAAATAGCTGATCAAGCAGCCAAATATGGCTTTAAATTCTAAACTTGCTTTTTTTAATGATAAAAGCACCCACATATTTCACTTCCATGACAACACCCTCCTCCCCCCCCCAGCCCCCAAGTATGGCATTCTTGAATGCAAAACAGTTCTTAATTTCTCCTTAAAGAGCTCTGTATCTAAAAAGTCATTCTTGACTAGTACCTGCTAGAAAAATGGGGGTTAGATAGTTTGGAGCTAATGCTGCAAGCGCAAAAAAAGCCCTCAAGAACTCAATGCAAAAGAAAGTTAATTGCTTACATTTTGGACGGCAGCTCTGAGGAACCAGTTCAGGGATGTGGTTTTGCAGCTGGTTTCTGAGTTGCAGTGCAGGGGGAGGTCTGTAGGACTGGGCTCTTGATGTGTTTCTAATAGAAGTTTATTCCCTGCTGTGAACAATGGCTTGCCTCCATGTATGTTGGTATAATTCTCTGCCTGGACGTAAATAATGGCAGCTGTTCAAAAGGAGACAACATTTAGGGTGCTCAAACACTTGAGAATAAACACTCTCCAGCCCATCTTGGCTGGCCTTTATTTCGGAAGCAGCCTTTCCATCGAACTGTACCATGAATGGAAAATCCAGCCGTGTGGTATGAAGCAGCTGGTGGGAGCCCTGTCAGGTCCCTGTTCACATCCAGGAGTAGGGGGATGATGCCGTAGGATGTGCTTTCTCTCTCGTCGAAGCCCATGTCCTGTGAATATGACTTACAGTCCACGCCCATTACACAGAAGCTTTAAGTAACTGCCCTTCTTGCTCCCAAGAAGCGACCGGTTTCCTTTTGTGTAGTACCTATGTGAAAAGAAGGTCATTGCAGGATATCCCACAGCCCTTTCTGTGCTGTGTGTGCGCTGGTGGAAATTTGTGCTCCTTTGGTGTGGCTTTTTTGGGTACCACGGCTGTGACAATCTTCCCCATCTCCATCTTGGGAAACACATACCCACTGCTGACTAGAACTCCCAGCACTTCAATGGAGACAGCTAGTGATGTGAGCCAAGAATATCATCCCCTCATCAGTACCCTGTGTGAATGATGTCCTTTTAAGTTTACTCCTCATCCAGCAGATGAACTGGGCAATTCAGGTGTCAGTTCCTTACAGAACTTTTGAAAATTCCTCTGGTCTTTGCTGATGAGACAATCCAGTCTAGCTTATGTTTAGCACTTTTGTGGTGCTTCTTGGGCCTGAAGTCCCAGTGGCACTAAATGGGGCAAGGTAAGCCTCACCACCAGCCCGTGCAGAGCTCGCCCAGGATTTGGGTATGCTCCTAAATCAGAGCAGCTGCCCGGAGAGCAATGTGCAAGTTCTGGCTGGCTAGTGCCAGGCTTCCTGTGGTGTCACAGCAAGATGCAGGTGTCACCAGCAGATGTGTGCAGGGCTGAGCCATGCAGCTGGTGCAGCCGTTCGGCCACCAGCCATCGGCACCTTGCGCCCTGCACATCGGAGTGCAACGCTAGCAAGGCTGAGATTTCATCTGCAGTTCTGTAACCTCAGCTAGGTCAAATTGCTTTTGCTTGAAAAGGTAGTGGAAATGATGTCTATACAATAAGTCTTCCCACACCTGGCCTGGGATTTTACTACAAAAAATGCATGCTAAGTCAAAATACTTCAGCTTGATCCATTGGGAGATTTTTTTTTTTTCCTCTATTACAGAAGATGCAGACAGGGAGAGTAACAAAGCAGAAACGTCTGAGATCAGTCTTTTCATGTGAGATTTTTGGCAGAGGGAGTGTGGGAGGAAGAAAGAGACCTCATGTTTCATTTAGATACCATGATTTGGAGAGGAGTTTTCAGCAGATGGCTCTTGAGACACTAGGACTCTAAAGGATTAAATGCTATTTTGATGAATGTGTTCTTCCACTTCTGCAGCATGGGTTTAGAAGGACTGTGTTCTATATTCTGGCTTCAGTTCTTTTATCCCTGGGTTCAGTAAAAACAGGGGTTTTAGGGGAAGCCACTTGTTCTGGGTGTGGGAGCAAAGGCACTGGGGCTTCCCTGGGGTTCAGAGACAGGATACAGCCCAGTGTGTTTTGACCCCCTGATGTGCTTTGACCCAGGCTTTTTGTAGGTGGGCAGCCCAGAGCCAGCTCTGGGGACATCACCCCAGCTGGCTTCTCTGGGAATGAACCAGAGCTGAGAGGCTGAGGCTGGTCTGTGATGGGTGTTTCTCCACCCGTGTCCAAAGGGAGCCTGCAGACTCAGCAAAAATACTGGGGAAACTTGGTCTCTGAAACGGTCTGTAAATGGGTGGAATGAAGTCCCTTGAAGAAGAATTATGAGTTTCTTGGTGTAAGGAAGTAGTCCTGCAATGTCTAGAGGCAGTCACAAAGCTGGGTTAAAATAAGGTCTACATGCTGGGAGGGAGTCTGGGTGTGGGTGCTGCAGAGCCCCCCAAAACGGGCAGGATGCAGAGAGGAAGTGTGTTGGGAAAACAAAGCCCCATCCAGCTTCTGACCCCCCGTCCCAGGGATGCAGGTGCTGGGAGCATCACACGCTCACCCTCCCCAGGCCCATGAGCTACAATTCTCCTACCAGGGACTGACTCATTTTCCTGCCTGAAGTATTTCCCACGAGGCCTTTGCTCTGCTCCAAACTGGTAAGTGGAAAGCCACAAAAAAGCCTTCTTAGTGGGGCAACATTCAGCCTCCCTGCACATCCCTGCAACATGTACTGAAGCAGGATTTGGCCCTTTATACTTTCAGAGTGATTCAGGCATGTGTGGTGCCAAGAATGCTGCCAGAGCAAATTCCTGCTGTGAGAGCAAGAGAGCCTGGTGTTGTCTGGGGGACGGATGGATGGATGGATGGATGGATGGATGGATTGACGGATGCTCTTGTGCTTCTCCAGCTTTTTCATGTCCCTCTGAAGAGATGTCAAATAGAGTTTGTGTCCTATGGCAGGACGGGACTAAAATGACATTTAGGGCTTTGGAGCCATTCCAAAGCAGGGCAAGGACTGCATTATAGCCACGTTGCAATGGGATAAGCAGGGTTCTAAGGAAGCACTTTTTCAAAACAGGCCAAATTAAAGAGTGGCCTGGGCAAGGCTGGAGAGCCAGGACGGGGTTCCCAGCAGTAACAGAGCTGCAGCCCAGGGTGGAAGGGCTGGTATTTCACTGTGCGCCTGACTGGAAACTTTAAGGCAGAGTTGCAATTTTGGTTTGGATGTTGTTACAGAATTGTGCTGGTTTTGTAAATAAGAAATGCAGCCCTCTTGACTCGCTGGCATTTTCAGAAGACCCGCTCATGCTACAGATGTGCCTGATCTTTTTTTACTGCCTGAGGTGTGACCGTAGTGATGATGGGATTTGGGATGTGTACCTCGTTTCCTGGCTGTTTGGCACGTGAGTAGGCAGTCAACAGCCATTCACTGTGGGAGGTTGAAGGTGGTGTGACATGGATGCATTTGTGACCTGTTGGATCAGAAGCAGAACACCAGTTATCAACGAGACCTCTAATGAAGGACAGGAGAAGACTATTCCTGCTGGGAATAAGCACTGCAGGGCAGCTACCTTTAATTTAAATTTTTTTTTCCACCCCTGCAATGGGGAAACCAGAGCAGAGTGAAAAAGAGGAGGCTAAAATCTGCCTCACAGGAGGCTGCCTGACAGGTATAGCTTGAGGTTTAATAATTTGGACCAAAATGTTCCAGAGCCAGCTTACCTATTGAACTGCAGAGCTGCAGGTGTGTATTAAGAAGAGTGACCAGCAGATGGAGGGAGGTTCTCCTCCCTCTCTTCTCTACCCTGCTAAGACCACTGTGGAGTACTTTGTCCAGTTCTGGGGTCCCCAGTTCAAGAGAGATGGGGAACTACTGGAGAGAGTCCAACAGAAGGCTACAAAGATGATCAGGGGACTGGAGCATCTCTCTTACAAGGAAAAGCTGAGAGGGGATCTTGTCAATGCTTTTAAATATCTATAGGGTGGAGGTCAATAGTGGTGCTCAGAGATAGGACAAGGGGCAGTGGACACAAACTGGGACACGGGAAGCTCCACCTAAACACGAGGAGAAAATTCTTTACTGTGGGGGTGACAAAGAGCCCTGGAACAGGCTGCCCAGGGAGGTTGTACAGTCTCCTTCTCTGGAGACTTTCAAAGCCCACCTGGATGCAATCTTGAGCAACCTGCTTGAGGTGAAGCTGCTTTGGCAGGGAGGTGGATTAGATGATCACCAGAGGTCCCTTCCAACCCCCACCATTCTGTGATTCTGTGATAAAGAGCCACAGTCCATTCTGATGTCTCTACTGTAGAGGGGTAGAAAGAACAGAAGAAATAGCTTAAAACAAACAAACGAAAAAAGACCCCTTTCACTCCTGGAAAACCCTCTCACTTGTCCTCAAGACATTGGAGATCTTTGTGAAGCTTTGAGATAGGGGAAACTTCAAATCAAACGATGGCTGGCTCCAGACGTGTCTGTCTACTGAAGTGGTGGGTTTAAGAGCCTGCTGTTAACAAGCAATTGTATGTGCCAGGTATGCTGAGGGACTCCTGTTGGCAGGTGTGGTTGGTACAGAGATCTACAGTCCCACCTCTTTTGCTTCAAACTAGCTTCAGTGCTGAAGCAGCTCCCTCAGTATGTGAGGGTTCTTGTGTTACACCAGTGTCGAAGCAGCAGAGGACTCGGAGCTTCTGGCAGAGCAAGAATTGCTCTCAACTGCTTTGCTTGGACAGACACAGCAAAAAAAATCCACCAGGTCTTCCAAAACTGTCTTATGAACCAGTGTGCTGGACGTGCCTTTCTTCCTTTGCTAAGAAAAACAGAAGTGGTTCATCACCCTGAATTCATGGCTGCTCCAGCCCATGGTGGTTGCTAGTTGGCCCTCCTGCAGGGAATTGGCCCCCAGCTCTTCCCTGATGCCTTAAGATGAGAATATTCAGTTTTCATGTGCTTCCAGTGGTCTCTGATCAAAGATCCCCTTAAGAGTAACTCTGAAACTACCCTAAATATACCCATCCTAAACAGGATGCTGGGGTGGGAGAAAATAATGTACTTTCTTTAAAGAAATACCCCAAGTTGTGGGAACCATTCTGCTTGGCAGGCTGCTTGCAAGGCATTTGCTGTTTGTTTAACTTGGGACTGGCTGCCCCTGGCAGTTGTTACCATCAGCCGCCTTTCTTATCTGCTCCTTTCTATAATAAACATCGGAGCAAACATTTGGAATTAGTCACTTCTGAGGCACTGCCTGCCTGCTGTTCCAGCTTCTGTCTTACCGGCTCACTTTTGAACTCTCGAGGCTTTTCCACTTTGCTCTGTGCCTCTTGGTTCGCCCCTCTTCTCATTTAACTGGCAGAGCAGAGAGCTCTTTAAAATACCCCATCAAGCCCAGGACTGTCTGCGTCCCAGAAGACGTGCTGCCCTGTGAGCATGCATGCTGCTGCTGGGCACCGTGGAGACTTTTCTAGCATGATTTACCTAATCCAGTGGATGGGCTGGATGAGCTGTTCTGGCTGATGTCTGCTCAGATGAACAGCCCACGGAGGCAGTGCCAGGGTCCTGAAAGCATCCTGGGGACCTGGCACCGTGTCCTGCTCTCTAGTACAGCGTTAACTGCAGGGCAGTTGGTGGTTGGAGGGAATGCAAACACAGGCAGCACCTCCAGAAGCACCGGCTGTGTGGTCCTCCTTCACAGAGCTCTAATTCCTACTGATTTGCTTCCACTTCAAAATTCCCTGGTGATCTGTAAGCGTTGTCTTGACATTGTCTTGCTTCTGACAAGAGCATAGGAGAGGCAGTAATGAGCAGCCCAGGGTGCAAGAATCTCTCTCTCTGGTCTCATCTCACTTTAAAGATACACAGAGCTATATATTTCACCCAACACATGCAACTACTGCTTGGTGTCTACCCTCACTCTGCCCAGTGAAGGTCAGCCACGCTTCCCCCCGGGGACAGCCTGCCAGGTGAATGCCACTTGGTGTGCAGCCTATTTCAGTGCTGCCTCTGGAAAGGGCCTGCCTGGTGGCATCAGAGCAGGACGGGACAACAGCCCCTGTTCACCCTGCAGCAGCAGCCTGAAGGCACTCAGTGAGCCTGCAGATCTGTTTAGTTCTGTCTGGATTTGCTTTGGATGTGCAAGTGTGTCATCCAGCTCTCGCCATAAACTTTCCTTCTCCCCTATACCATTAGCACCTTAATGATTTTTAGCTGAAGGTGAAACCTCTGACACTGGATCCATCTCTGGTGGGATGGGTTTCTTGCAGTAGGTAGGGGACACAACCTGCCTGCTTTAATTTCAGAAAGCTGGACTTGGGGTTTAGCCCAAGGTTGCATATCGTGCCCAGCATTTCAGTTTGCTGGATTGAGCTGGTCAGGGTAGAGATTTTTCTTGCTTGTGAAAACACATTAAGTAAAAAAAAAATAAAACAACCAAACAAAACCCCTCAACAATAACAACAACAAAAACCCCAACAAACACAGCAACAAAAAAAAGCACAAAACAAACAAAAACCCCTTTGTTAAATGTAAGAGGCAGTTTGGGCAACTACTGAGCTGTATCTTGACTCAGGTCTGGGTGTGACAGAAAAATGGATAGAGCTGATCTCTTGCAAACACTCTACACATTGCACAGCGAGCAGGCAGATACCCTGGGGCTAGTCCTGCTGCCTTGGCTTCTGGGTGCCCTTTGTGCTGGTGCATGTGATGAACAGGAGGAAATTCCTGCCCCAGAGCATAAACAGGCAGCAAGCCCTATAACTATCCTGTGTCCTCATAGTCCTGAAATGCGAAATGAAGCTGCTGGCTGGTGTTAGGGGATATGCTACTGTCAGACCCTCCTGATACCTCTTTTCAGGAAAGGTTTTTTGATTTCTGCCTGGAAAGGATTGCAAAGAGCATCTCCCACATTACTCTGCTGTGCCGGAGGAGGCTGTAACACCCGTGTGGTGTCTGGGATGGCAGGAGGCTGCCGTGCAGGGTCACCTTCGTCATGCATGAGCCGAGGCCGTGACTGATATCTCCTTTTCTCAGTTTTGTGTCGCTGGGGTCTGGCCTGAAGCCAGCTTTCCCTCTGACCTCTGGTGCTGATGCAGCCCATCTCCATAGCAGTGGCTGTCAATACAGTCCTCTGTGCTCATATACCCCTAAACCCCGTCTTCTCACTGAACCCGGGGATATGGTGCTACAGTGTGGTGAAGCCCTCTGTGTACTTCACTAGACACTGAACCAAACAACCAATAAATCTGTTATAAACCAATGAGAAATTTGTTTTGGTTACCGGGGAGATTGCCAAGTGCAAATTCAACCTGAAATAGCGATGAGCTCATGCTCTGAGCAACGTCGGTGCCTGAGCTGGAGCAGCCGGATGGAAAGGCAGCCAGCACCAGCAACGCTGTCTGCTCCACCGACCTTGGGAGGCTGTGAGAGCTGCTTTGCCAGAGAGCTTTTGCCTGGTAAATGAGATCTGTGTGAGGCTGGTTGCTGAGCCTGGGCTTTTACAGTTTCTGGAAGTATGGCAGTGATGTTCCTGAGGGGACCGTGGGCTGGAGAGCCCTTGAGGTGGGTTAAAATGCTGCAGAGGTGGCCTCCTCTGCCATCTCCCCTATCTTGGAAACCTCCCCCTGTGATTGTGGGGAAAACTGAGATGCTTGACTTGTAAATAAGGTCT
Organism: Todiramphus chloris collaris; assembly: GCA_025345505.1. Taxonomy (NCBI): domain Eukaryota; kingdom Metazoa; phylum Chordata; class Aves; order Coraciiformes; family Alcedinidae; genus Todiramphus; species Todiramphus chloris. The sequence goes on along the minus strand of JANVCC010000049.1, from coordinate 8,049,329 downwards.
GGTTTTAAGCAGCTAGGTTTTAAGCTAACTGGTTTTAATCTAGCTAGATAGGTCAGAGCCTCTCCCTCGCTGTTGCTCCAGAAGCTGGAGCAAGGACTTGGAAAAACTTCACCCTCTTCTGCAGCATACCTAGGACAGGAGCGTGAAAATTTGGGCTCTGCCTTAATTTCACCCTGAAGTGTTGCCCGGTTTAAGTAGATCAGGAATTGACTTTTGAAGAGCTGATGCTAGTGGCAGGATTTGGCAGCTTTCCGTGTCAGCCGCTGGGCTCAGCTCCTGCCAGGGCACTGTGGGCAGTGTGGGAGGGGCTGTTGCAAGCAAAGAGAAGAGTTTCTTGGTTCCTGCTGCAGAGCAGAGACATGGGTGATGAAGGCTGGAAGGGGCTCTTGTAGGGCTGCTGGCTGCACTGGCTGGACACGCAAGGACCGAGAGGCTGTGCTTGGTCTCTGGCAGCCCAGCCAGGATGGATCCAGGCAGGGCTCCGATAACATCCTACACCTTAATCTACGAAGGCAGGGATGTTCCCCAATGTACTTGTGTTTAACAAATTTGTATTCTCTGAAGAAATATATTTTTTAACTCGAAAAAACTTCTCTGTTGGAGGAAGTACTGCCTGTCCCTCTGCACTAGGATGCTGCAGGGCAGAGGCTGGTGAAGGTGTGGCAGAGGTCTCTGCTCCGCTCTCTTGGTTTTTAATTCCCGTTACTGAGTTATCAAATACATGGAATGATGTAGAAATACATCAGCTGTCTTGATGAAGGAATGCATAAGCCACTTACCAGGGGCCCGCTGATGGATTTCACCAAATCTTTTAAGACATGATTACCGGTGACTGAAAACAGGTAACAACTGTCAACAGCACAAACGTGGACAAAAGCTGAGCCCCTGCTATAATCCATGAACGTACTCACAATGTGCGAGCCCGCAAGCTGTTCTTGGATGAACCTCATGGCTGGCTGGAGAGAGGGATGAAGGTTGCATCTATAAATAGGACATTGGTTTCAGTAGGGGTATTTTTGTATTTTGGAAGTCTTTTATTATATTTTTACAGGCATGGAGTGATCTATCTCTGTGCTCTTGTGAGTCCCTTCCAGGCCTGTGGATCATTTCCTCCAGCTCCTTTCTGGAGCCGTGTGGGGAAATGATTTGGTAACATGACCAGGTCCCTCAGCATCATGGGCAGCTCTGTCACAGTCACCAGTGCATTCAGCTCTCAGCTCTAGAGAAGCGCTTCATGAAACTCTAATACTTGGAGTAGGTCAGCATTTGAACAAAAGCAATTTTAATGTGAGGAGTTATAACTAAGTAAGGTTTGGGTGAAAGAGGCATGAGTTCACCCACAGCCACCTGCCTTGTGTATCTGGCAGAGGGTTGGTAGTGCTCTTGATGATGTTCCTGGGCCATCCCAGGCCTGAATCCGCTGTGTCATGCCACTCCTTCCACCGTGTCCCCCAGAGTGCCCATAACTGAGCTGGCAGGCAGCTAACAAACTGCTCCATGGCATTTGATCTCTTGCTTTGGGTGGCTCTTTGGCGGCTCGGCGCAGCGTGTCTGCCGTGCGCGTGAACTCTTCGCAGGAGGCGTTGGGTTTTCCTTTGTGCCACCTGTTTGCTACGGGGCCAAGCAGTGGGTGTTAGTGTCTGGCAGTGGAACAGGCATCCCTGCAGGCTTGCAGCATCCCTCTTCCCCACGTCCCCACCCTAGTGTTTCACCTACTTGGTATCAAGGCGTGCTTTCTTTTTGGCTGTCTCTGGGCAGCTAAAGCCGCTGCTGTACTTTACAGATCCTGGACTTGGCCAGGACCAAGTCTAACCTTGCTCAACACTGGCATAAAGCAGGCTCAGCTCCCTCCCGGGCTTGCTCTAGCACAGCTGTGAGCAGAATTTGGCTCTCGAAGGGACAGTAGAGTCCTCGCTACTGCAGGAAAAGACCTCGATGACTTGGAAGCCTCACCCTTCCCCCATTGTCCCGCAGCATTCCCAGTGGGACACGGGTGCCTGTGGGCTCTCATGCAACACGGCTGCCCAAGCTGGTTTTAAAAAAGAGCAAGCCACTGTTCCTCATCTGCTTCAACTTTTTGTTGGCTTTCTCTGGCACTTGTGTGCAATTAGCGTCGCTTTTTTGTCCCGTGGAGCTGACCCCTTCATAGTTTGATTGGGGCAGTAATTTGACAGCTAGCAGCAATTGTATTGAGAAGGGCTGTTTCTCTTTGCAGACTGGGTTACTCGTTGCCCCTGAATTTATTGTCTCACTGCTACTTGAAAAAGAAAACAAAATCATTTTTTGGGCCTGGATCCAGCCACGGAGCAGAGGACGACTTAATCAAACGCAGAAGTGGTTGTACTGACTCCACTTGGTTTATTTCTATGTTTAAAATCAAGTGCTCTTCTAAGTATCTTATTTTTCTTATTCCAAGGGGGCTGTTTAATAAACGTAGCAGCCCCTGGACTGCCCGTTGCTCTGTGGGTGAGCACTGGTAGACCTGCTGTAATGTGCAGTGCTGCTCCGAGACCCTCAGTGGGAGCAGGAGAGAGGAGAGAGGCTTTGTCTTGCCTCTGAGCGCCCTGGACTGTCCCCGTGGAGGGGGGGGATGAAGGTATTTGTTGTTCCAGCAAACAGGAGGTAAATTAAATTTAGCTGCTTAAATAACCTTGCCCCTCCATACTGCTCAGCACTGAACTGTTTCTTGCGAAGTATTAGCCTGCTGGTCTCAGTATTCCCAAAGACAAAAAAAAAAACAACTGAAAATTTTCTCAGTTATCCAAAAGTGGAGTGGGGAGAGTGCTGTGGGGGTGAAAAATTCCCCTGCCCCCCAGCTCCAAACCAGCCCCCATCCTGCAGACGAGGACACCCGGCTGGGATGCCGCAAACCAGGGCCGGGCTCCTGAGCGCTGGGGCTCTCAGGTTTAGGCTGACATTGAACCTTAACTCTGACGAAAGATTTAAATGTATTTGTTCCTTTTCATTTTATTTTATTTTTTATAAAATGAGAATCAGTGTTCTCAAACCGCCCCCATGGAGGATGATTTCCAGTGTAGTCCTTGCCCAGCTCTGATCTGACATGATTTCCAGGGAGACCCGGGATCCTTATCGCTTTATGAAAAATGAGATTTACATTCCCGTATCACACAGGCACTTTGAAAAATATTATCCCTGACTCCAGAGAAATGGCTCATACATTTTAATGCCGTTATTAGAAATTGAATTGACAACACTTATCCTCAGTGGAAATCACTGTGCAGCCTGGGGGGAAAAATATGCAGAAAGCACTGGTGGAGACTTCAGAGAGCTCTCCTCACCCTGAGATGTGTGTGCTTTTGGTGCAGTGTTTCTGCTGAATGAAAAGAACAACGTTTGATATACACCAGAGAAGGGGAAAAGCACAAGTGTGTGGGCCAGCAGCAAGCACAGGGTGAGACATCAAGTGGAGCATAAAGCGTCAAAACAGCTTCTGGGCTGAAAGGCAGAGTGTGCCCAGGCCCTGCATGGTGGTGGGGAAATGTGGGCTGTTCCGGGCTCGTGTGTCCCAGGGTGTTGTGGAGATGTTGCACACAGGTTATTAATTTGCTGTCTTAAGTGTAGAGGAACTGAGGTGGATGAGTGAGGCACTAAACTGCCTTATGAGTAAAGTGTACTTGAGGTGCTCAGAAAGGTGAAGGATGCCCTTGGGAGGAGAAGCAGCAAGGAACTACAAGGAAAACAAACAAACAAGTGAGGTTCCTTTTTAAAATGAATTATTTTTTTCAAGGCAAATGAATGTGAAAGAGATAGCTGACCTCTGCTCCTCTCAGGGCAGATGGCCTGCAAAGAGGACTTCACCTTTGGCTGCAGTGAGCTGCAGCGAGGCTCTGGAGTTGCTGAGCTGGGAGTCCCTTGCTCCTAAGCATGGAGGGAGGAAGAGGGACACAGCTGCCAAAATACTCCTTTAGCAGGGCTCAAGGCTCTGCTAGGAGTGTGGTTGATTCTCTGGTTTTGCCCAAGTCCTTAGCATCTTGGAGGTCAGCTTGGGAAAGAGCAGCCAAGGCAGTAGGATCAGTGCAAGTGGTCCTCTAGTCTGGCAAGGGCTCCAACTTGCCTGCAAAAGATGCTGTCTGACCAGCACGATGTGTGTCATTAAATGAACAGCTTTAATGAGAGGCTCGATGGGCTGGTTTTCAAAACCTTAACATGAATGGTGGCTGAAGCCAACTGTGGCCACAGCTAACTGGTCAAAGGGGAAAGTTAAAGGCTGCACCACAGCTCTATCTTATAAGTGGGTGGGTGCCTGTGGGTCTCATCGGCCCCTCCAGTGGGTGTCTTCTCCTTGGCTTGTCCTGGAGCGTGTCTCCAGGCTGTTCTGGAGGATGTTGCCTGGCATGGCCGGTGAATATCCAAGCAACGCGGTGCCAAAAGAGCAGTTGTGTATTTGAAGCCACTCCAAGGTGCAGAGTTTTCACTTCTGCTCCTGTTGATGTTGGTGCAACATGGCCCAGCCTGGCTGAGCCTTCGCTGTAAAGTCAGGGTGTGAGGAAGTTAACCCCTTCTTCCATTTTCAAACACATTTATCTGGAGTTGGAAGTTGTATCAAGCCCTCCCAAAGCAGAGGTTTCTGAGAATAACTTTAGTGACTAATCCAACCCCATAAGCCTCACTGGAGGGGACTTTGCAGCTTTGTTTTTCCTTGTAAAGAATGCCTAGCATATGTCCTGACAATTAGTCAGAGTGCCCAAAAATACCCGTCAGCCCTGCAAGCTGATCTCCTTCAGCTTTTGGAGCAGAGACAGACACAGGGTTATGCTCTGTGAGGCTTTGGAAAAGGTTATTTTTAAAATGGCCACATAACAAGGGCAATTTGGTCCTTTTAGCCACAGCCACTGACATCTGAGGATGTCAATGGCCAAAAGCTAATCTTGCTCAAGGCAACTCTCCTATGCCCAGGGTAATGGGCAGGTTGTCCTGCTAAACCCATACACCAGGGCTGGCTCCTGCCAGCTCTAAATTAGTGCTCAGGGCATGGCTCTGGGACCTGTGCCAAGTTCAGGCAGTGCTTTGATGGTGTGCTGGATGGTGCCAAGTTCAGGCAGTGCTTTGATGGTGTGCTGGATGCCAGGGAGTCTTCCCAATCAACATGCCAATGCTTGGAAGGGCATGTCCTTCTCATTGAAGCGGTGGCCTGTCTTCACCCTTAGCCAGGCAGTGTGCTTCTGCCCAGTTCTTTTCTTAGAAGCTTTTGCTTTACCCTTCTCTGACCACCAGAGCTGATGTTTTCTATCCTCAGTGTCTCTTCGGTGCTGAATTTCTGGAGGATGTTTTGCCAGAATCACAGTCCATCCACAAACAGCCCTTTCTTCTCCTCTCCTGAAAATAAAGCTCTTTAAGGGGAAACACCACGGCTCCTTGGTCTTGCAGAACACCGCTTGTGTGGGGTTTTGACTTGGCTTGAACTGTGGGGGCAGAGGAAGGAGGTCTGCAGAACCAGCAGCTTCCCAGGAACATGATGTTTTGCTAGAAAACATCAGAGCTAAATTGTTCCCAGCCTTCTGAGGAAGAGCTTGGGCTTAGCTGCAGCACCCACCTTGCAAGGCTTTCTGGCTGCCAGGGCCTGGTGAATGAATGCAGGAGGATGGCAGGGCTACTGGAAACCTATGTGGGAGATGCTGGAGAGCATGTGTGTTATAGCTGCTAATTTCTGACTTGTAGTGGGTAGATTTCCAGGGAAGGTGAATGACCCAGCTTTCAAGCAGTGATGCAAACTAATAGTTGAACTTCCTTCTGTGCTCTCCCCAGTGAGCTGTTTAACTTCACTGGGTGAGAACATCGCTCAGCCTATGAGAAGTAATTGAAAGCAATTAGGAATGCAGAGAGTGTTGTGGAGGTTGTGAAATATTTTTTCAGTGATGGCTCACTAGCAACTTGGTGAAGCCCTGACATGAGCATTTATCGTGTGGGTATGGTAGGATTATACTGCTGTTGAGAGTTCATCAGACCTCATCTTTCCTGGAAAAGACTGCCATGCTGCCTGGCTGGGATCAGTGTGGTATTTATGGGACAGGGACTTAAGTTACTTTTCTCAGCTCTGAAGCCAGGGCTAAGCCATGGGGGGAAAGCTGTGACTGGAAAACCTTATGTATGACTGCACTGGTCATTCCTTCTCCACGTGACTGCATTTAAACAAAAAAAGACAGACCCCTGCAGTTGGCCAAGATTGCCAAGGAGCTCTGCTATCCAAAGCATAGAGTTTTTGAGTAATAACTTGGGGAATAACTGAGTCGTAGTGCACCTTGCTTGGCCCCAGGGAGCTCCTTTGAGGACCACATGAGCTCTGGTGGAAGTGCTGTTGGTAACTGAGAACATCACACCCCTGCTACCACCAAGGGCCCAGCACAGCCAAAGCTCTGGGCGCTGCAGTGAGCAGGATCTCCAGAGCTCCTCACGGGAGCTTTGAAAGCAAGGGCCTGGCCTGCGTGGGTGAAAGCAGGGCACTGCTGGGGCCCCAAGGTGCTAAACTGGAGACCTTTCCCACTGCTCCTCTGTGACCAGGCACACAAGCTGCTTCCCCCAAGCCCGCTGGCTCATCTTCCCTGGCCAACACCGTGTGCCTTATTCCTGCACCCTTGGCTGCCTTTGTGGTGAACTTGCAAGACCCAGGTGATTTCTGCTCCTCCCAGGGCACATGACCTCCAAGGGGGACTCTGCTTTTGACCGCAATGCATTGAGACTGCTTTGCTCAAACTGGGCACTGCTGGGTGGGTCTGTGCCATGCAGCTGGAAGGCTGCTGGGAAGGAAGAGGCGAGTGCTGTGTTTGAGGCTTTCGACTCCAGTTACAGGCTTGATGCTCTTACATCTGAATCAGACCAGCCTTGGCCCTATATGTGGATCTTACTCCCAGGACTAGCAAAGGAAATCTGTGTGATGATGCCCTGGCACATTCTGGCTGATGCCCTGGCACATTCTGGCTGATGCCCAGGCACATTCAGACCTGTTGTCTTCACCTTGCAGTTCATGCAAGGGGGTTGCAGGCAGCCTGGGGAGGCTCCCAGTCTGCTGCCTGCAGCCTCACAGCTCCCCTCTGGAGAGTGTGTCGAGGCAGAAGGACATGGGGGACACAGAAAGAGAAACATGGCCCAGGTTTAATCCAGTGCGTTTAAGACTAATGTGTCTAAAAGATTAAAAAAAAAAAAAAAAAAAACCAGCCTTTGGGGACTTTCTGAGCTTGTACTGAAGGTCTGAACCTAACTGCAAGGGCCAGAGCAGGCACTCGGCATCCTTGCTGCTGGAAGATAGTCTTGGCATCTTATCTGTAATAGAGCAAAGAGCTCCAGGGAGGAGGAAGCAGCAGAGGAGGAAATGGACTTTCTTGTGCAGTTGATTCAAAGCCAGCCCTGTGCTGCCCCAATGCTGTTGCAGCTTCTTCTCACCCCAGTCCTCCCTGGAGCCTGTATCTGTGTGTCCTGGGCTGCTGGGGTCTGTAGGGTGCCTGAGCCCCACCGTACCGTGGCTTCTCTGCTCCAACCCTAACATAGCCAGGAGTGGGGACAGGAGCTGAACAAAGCTTTGGCTGTACGAAACAGCTCTTGATTGATGTTCAGACACTCCCCCCAGGCCTTGGTGTCACTTGGCTTTCAGCAGCAGCCAGGGGTTGCAACAGGTGACAGGAAGAAGCGGCAGTCGGGAGTGCGTGCGGAGGGGAGCTGCAGAGCAGATGGCAGCAGGGAAATAAATTTGGAGCTGCCATGGGAATAGTCCTGGAAACAGTCCAGCCTCTGAATAGAGGCAGATGGGAAAAACCCAGTTTATAGCGCTTCCTAGTTTTGCTATTTTTCAGATGCCTTTGTTTCCAGCTCTGTTATCTCTTGACCATTCTTTCCTGTCTGTTACTACATCCTCATCTTTTTTGCTTTTTTTCCTCTCCTATCTTGCCTTCTTTTCTCTTTCTGTTTCTACTCGCACCGTATCGAAGTTCATGAAGGGTTACCCAGACTGTGTCTGCTTCCTTACCTATCTATTCCTGGTTCCTCTATCCCTACCTCCACAGCTGATCCTAAGAGCTCCCCTTGGCACTGAAAGGCTCAGCACACGGGTCCGACCCAGCTGTGGGCTGGCATTCAGCATGGACCAAAGGGAGACACCCTGGGCGCCTTTGCCATGTGCTGCCTTTGCCACGTGATGCCCATTTTCTTCTCCACCTGTCCCCTCCGAGCTGGTTTCCTGAGGGCACAGGGCTTGCCTGGTGGCCACTGTGTTCATCCCTCTGCCACTGCGGTGATGTCCTTGCTAGTTTTGCTCTGGATGTGGGTAGATAACGAGTGAACTCGGGTCTCTCTGCCTTGCATTCACATGAGTGCCTGTAGGAAGCTTAGGGGGTGCAGAGGCACATCCCCACCTGCAGAACAGGGGAACTGAGCCAGGCTTGAGTCTTCTGAAGCATTTTCATGATACTCCAAAGATAAACACTCTGGCTTTGAACTGAGCCGACTGCTTGAAAGGAGAAGTGTGGCTAGCAGGTCAAGGGAGGTGATTCTTCCCCTCTACTCCACTCTCATGACACCACCTGGAGTCCTGCATCCAGTTCTGGAGCCCCTGTCACAGGAAGGCTATGGATGTGCTGGAACGTGCCCAGAGAAGGGCCACGAGGATGATCACAGGGCTGGAGCACCTCTCCTGTGGGGACAGACTGAGAGAGTTGGGGTTGTTCAGTCTGGAGAAGAGAAGGCTCCGGGGAGACCTTATTGTGGCCTTCCAGTATCTGAAGGGGGCTACAAGAAAGCTGGGGAGGGACTTTTTAGGCTGTGGGGCAGTGATAGGACTGGAGGAAATGATTAAAACTAGAGATAGGTCGATTCAGGTTGGACATTAGGAAGAATTTCTTCCCCATGAGGCTGGTGAGACCCTGGAACAGGTTGCCCAGAGAGGTGGGGGAAGCCCCATCCTTGGAAGTTTTTAAGCCCAGGCTGGATGGGGCTCTGAGCACCCTGCTCTAGTGGGAGGTGTCCCTGCCCATGGCAGGGGGGTTGGAACTGGATGAGCGTTAAGGTCCCTTCCAACCCTGACAATTCTATGATTCCGTGATTCTAGGGCTAGGTGGAAACTCCCCGTTCCCGTTCGGGTGTGCTCATGGTGGCAGGCAGGGTGGAGCAGCAGCCACCCACCAGCCCTCTCCGCCTGGTCTGAGCACACAGCTCTGCAGGGCGTTTCACTAACGCAGAGCCAGTGCTGGGAGCAGGCAGCACATGGGATAGCAAGTGCTGGGAGAGCCGGATCGGCCCCGTGTGTTGGTGCTGGATCCCAAACCTGCCTGGTGTTCCTGCGGCGCTGGGGCTGCTGCCTCCTCTGTCCTGACAACTCAGCAGCGACGACTGCAAAGGGGGGATTTTTCTTGGAGAGCATTGCATTTGTGATCTCTTTCCTTGTAAGCCTGACTCCTTTATTGGCTGCCCTATTGCAAACTCTCTTTATATTAAAAAAAAAAAAAAAGAAGTTTTTAAAATATGATTTTATTTAGTTTCTGCCTTCAGAAGAGCCAAGGGAAGCTTAACTGGGGTCTGCAATATCTTGGGCAGGAGGAGTGCTCTCTGCTGTGGGAGAACACACATTGCATGCAATCCAAGATAGATTTAAAATAGAAAATAACCCTGAATCTGCTGTGCCATTACTTGCAGAGAAAGAAGTGTTTGTGCAATGGTGAGTGGGAGCAAGCCGGGATGTGGAGTGCTAGCCCCCATGGGAAGGTGGGCTGATGGGACCATGCAGGTCCTGTGCCACCACAGCAGCAGTCTCCAGCTGGAGTAAGTCTGGAGAGAGTGCAGCACCTGCCTGCGTGACAGGACGGGTAGGGAGCAATTCTGGGCTCTCGTTTTATGGGGAGCCCAGTGAATGACTGCTGTGCTTTCCTTGGGGTTTACTGTGCACTGCTCAGCGGTGTGCATGCAGGCAGAAGGTGCAGGGTTACCCGGAGGGATGGACAGGTGCTCCCCCCCTGCTGCCTGCTTCTTTCTTTGATGATGGTGACTAAGAGTTCATCAATGCCTCGGTTATACTGGCTCTATTTAGGATGTTCTGCCTGCTGAGTGACAGCAGGATGTGTGAGCAACCTGAGATGCCCAGACCTTTTCTGGCAGGTTTGTTAGGGCAAGAAAATACTCTGGAAACCATAATGTGAATCATTTGTCTATCCGAGTGGATGACACTATGCCCCAGCCATGCCTCTTTGCTATCGGACCTGTGTGGTGGGGTGAGTGTGTTCAGAGCAGTTCCCTGGAGCTCTGAACCCCCTAAAGGACAGGTTTAATGTGAAAAACATGAAACCTCAAACCTGTGTGCTCTGCTGTGCCCTCGCTGACTCGTTTGCAGCACTCTTTCCTCTGGGCCCTGCAGGCACATGGTACGTGGCTGGCAGAGAAGGGCCTGAGCTGGGACAGGGCTGGCACACCTCCTTTCTGGGGCACTCTCTTTCCCGAAAGTTTCTGCCCCCTGCCATGTTTCACAGGACAACGATGTCCCTCCTTGCCACTCGTGCTATACCTTGCAACGACGGTGTGTTTAATCACCTGGGCTTGGGCAGATGAAGAGAGGCTTGGGAAAGAGATGGGAATCGTCTCAAGGTACCAGGACTAATACCAGCCAAGAAACCAAGAGCAGCAAGGGTTGTTCCTCAACCCATCCCTGCTGCAGTGACCCAGGGGGCCACACATTCAAACAAAATAGCCTTTTTACTGCAGACTGCTCTAGGAGATCACCAGAGGCTTTGCAGGGTGAGCTGTGCCATGAAATGCTGCTCTGGGGAGTTTCATGGTGAAGCTTCATGGGCATCAGCAGCAGGGCTGGGTCTTCCTCCAGTTGTTTGGACCAGCTTTCTCCCTCCCACCTCCTCCAGCCCGTGCCCGCTGTCCTGCTGCAAACACACGTGTGTTTGTGCACGTGAGACATGTGGATGGCCAGGTGTCCATCCCTACTCTCCACATGCCCCTGCAGTGCTGTCAAACTGCTGCTGAATTGCAGCTTCCTCCGGAGTGGGGCCGTGGCAGCTGCTGCCATGGCTGGGCAGAGCTATTCCGCCTTCTGGGACCGGGAGCAAAGGCTGCCCTTTGTAAGTGAAATACCAGGGTGTTCTGGGGGAAGTAGGAAATGGCTGCAGGGTGGGAGGGTGCCAGCGCTTTGTGTAGGGAGCTAGAAAGGAAAGAGAATGGTTAATGGTGCAAACTCTACGTGCATTGCCAAAAATGAACTCATGTCTGAAAATACTACAATGCACGCAGCAAGATTAGCACAGGAAAATACCAGTTGTTAGGGTTCCTGTTACCATCTGAATTATGCAAACAATTTGCTCGAGTTTATAGATAAGCTGGGGCAGAGTAACACTGGGTTTTTCCCAGCCAAAGTGTTTCAGTGTGCTAGTATTTTAGCATGTTTCCCAACCTCAATCTGCTACGCAAGTGGATCCACGCTGTGCTCTTTTGAGATGGCAAGCTGTCATCTGTGGCCTTTTCCAGGCCACGCTGGAAACTTGGGGATGTCAGGATGCTGCTGAGATGCTGGCCTCAGGCACGTGCTGCCTGGGGGCCCTAAGATGAGAAGGCCCAGGGGGTCACCGAGCCTGGGGCTGGGTGCTGTGCACGCCTTGCCATGTGCAAGTGGTTGAGGAGCTCTTGGGGTCTCTGTAAGAGAGAAATGGTGATGTTCCTGGTTCCTGGTGGTAGCAGGGCCACTCAGGCTGAAGATGCTGATTGCTGTTTGGAGGCCAGACACCACCGTGATGGGCTTGGTGGAAGGAATGATAAACATTGGCTCTTCCCAGTGGCTGTCAGGGAGGTTAACTGACTTTCCCACGGGCAGTGTGGAGGCGGGATTAGCAGCTGGGCGTCCCTGGCCCCCGGCCCTAGGCGCACGTCACTGCCAATTGCATAACACGGGGCCGTGGAGCTGCCGCAGCCTGCGCATCCTCACCGCCAGGGCCCCGACCCACAGCGTCGCTCCGCGCCGTGACTCGAGTGGAAATGGGTCTGTGGAGCTGGGCTATTCCAGGATGCTTTGTGGATGCTGGAGTAGAGAGCCAGTGCCTTCAGAAGCCACGTGCTGGACAATGAGCCCAGACATACTGTTAGATGCCAGATCAGCCTCGTAATGGTGAAACCTGGCTTTCTAGGTGCTGCTGTTCAGAGGATTGTTCATTCTGAGCAGTTAATGCCTTGGCCTTCTTCAGGGTAAACGATGGAGGACCAGGTAGAGTAGTTTTGCTGGCGGTAAAATGTCAGCGTGACTCTCGTGTTGAAGGCAAGTCTAACCTCCCTCATGAAAGTATCTTCCACTGCTTCTGTGGGCTGTCCACTGGGTCCTCAGGGGTACAACCCATGGCCTTTCTGGACCCTACAGCCAGGGGACAGCCACTTGCCTGTTCCTGGGACCTCAGTCCCTCCGGCCCTTGTGGGGCTGTGATCCACCTCTTCCCTTCAGCAACTTCAGCACAAAATTAACGTCGGGTCTGTAATTTAGCTCAGGACTGTTATGAGACACAATCTAGCTCTAAAGCCAAGGCCAAATAGTACTAGCATGGGGTCAAGTTCCTGAGGAACACTCTGCCTTTGGGACTAATTTGGGTGCTGAGTAGCTGGGCAGGTATTCACATGTTGCCTACAGAGACCTAGAGGTCTCCGGGTTCTATTCTTCTCCCTTGGATCACCTAAAATGGTAAGAATTTTCAAGGGGGATTAAGGCTGTGATCTCTGGGGAGGGGAGTGGACATCTGGTAGGAGTCCTGTCTGTATTAATAGCCTCCGTTTAAATGTATGTTATCAAACGGGGCAGCTCCTGATCGGCCAAGAGACCGTGATCTCGGTTACCTAAGGGGCTGCTGGTGACTCGGGGCTGCTAATCATGGCTTTCCACAGGCACACAGGTAAAGTGGGCACGCTGCTGGGTGCTGTGGGAGAAGCCCTGTGTGTGCAATGCCTGGGAACTGGGGAGGAAGGTTTTGCTAACAGGCTCCTGCACCAGTAAAATTGTGAATGCAGTCTTAAGCCTGAGCAATCTGCTGCTGTAACCAGCGATGGCAGGTGGGCTCCTAACCAGTGAGAGGGACTGGCACTGGGAGTGTGGCAGTGGTGGCAGCCTCATGGATTTTGTCAGACGTGTTGGATGGTGAGTGCCTTTGTACCTGTTGCTGCGGTAAGGCTGGGGTCAGCTGTTAATCTGAGGAAGACTAGGGGAAAACAGGGGATGATGCTTCTCCTTGCAGCGAGCCTGCTATGGCAGTTACTGCAGCGAGCGGGGGAACCCGCAGCAGAGGGGAGTGTGCAGGAGCCCAGCGTGTAAACCCAGGTGGTTTGCTCTGCTCTGGTGGAGTGTTGGTGGTTACTCCCTCTTCTCTGTGTTTGTCTCGTAGATCATGGGCTGACCCTCACCAGTGATAGGAAAATGATAACTTTTTGTTCCCATTAACACTGGCAGGAATCCTGAGAGCATGCTTTTCCTGTCCCCCATGGCGTGCAGATGTGTTGGGTTCTCACCCGTGACTAAACTTCTCTAGCCCTCCAGTTACAGACAACAGAAATATCTGTGGGGTTTTTAAAAGCTTATCTGATTCTTGGAAGCAAATCATGTTTGCACGTGTGTGTCCATCTCATTTTTACAGCCCTACATCACAATGTACAATGGTAGTGCCATCGCATCTCTCGACGAGACAAAGTCCAAGGGCTGGACGTGCCTGGGGAGAGGGTGTTTAGGTTCGGAGTGCAGCTTCTGTGGGCACCAAAATGAGCTGCTGCATACCAGGAGCCATGGAACAGTGGTGTTCATGAGGCTTGGCTGGGAACATAGAGCCTCTTCACAACTGGGGAGGAAAGTCACAGTGTGATGTGCAACTTCACGCTCAGCCTCCCAGGGCAAGGCATGAGCGTGAGGCTTCTTGCATGGCACATAGCTACTTCGGGTTTGTTTGCAGCACACAGATCTACATTATGCAAGGTACCTTTCTGAGAGAAGCCTGACTTCTGTGGTATCATTTTTAAACATCTCAAAGGTGTTTAAAAAGAGCAATCTATTAAATGAAAATGTAAGGTGACATTGATGTTTTAACTCCAGCCCACAAGACAGACCAGTGCTGTAGAACCCTTTCATTAAACTCCTGGCTGCATCTTTGTTTTCTTTCTCATCTTCCTCAGGAGGGGTGTTCTTCTGGGGCAAGGACCCACGGATTTGATGATGTACTCTAATATAAAATGTTAAAGTCTCTTCTGAGCAGATGCTGTGGTTGAAGTGCTGCCACCACAAAGTTACAGCACAGTGTCTGCTCCTGCACCCCGCTGGGAGCCCTCCTTTCCGGGGCAGCCGCAGTGGGTACCCCAGTGCCTGCCCTGGGAGGGTCAATTCTCTGCAGCAGGAGAAAGGCTCATGTTTGGCACTTGGGGGCACCTGGACATGAGAAGGGCACCCAGCTACTGCGGTGGGGGCAGATCTGTGCATAGCTGGGAACGTAATTAAGGAGTCCCAAAGGCCAAGGCTTAGGGCTGCTGCAGGGGAAGTACTGAGTAGGATTCTCTTGCTTTAGCTGATTTAGTTCTGAAAGGTTTGGACTTCACTGCTTAATCTCTGCCTAAGTCCTCAGCCTTACTCTAGGCAGTGATGCTGTTGCACTCTGGGAGCCTCGTTAGCCTTAGCTGAGCTCTGTATTAAGCACAAAGGGAAGCCCTGGGGAAAGTGTGTGCAGGGCTGGAGCAGAGTGTCTTTTAATAGCACGTCCCTGCTTCCCTGGGGAACTGTGAAGCTTTAATAATGATCGGGATGTGCTCAGACATGGTGGCAATAGGACCGCGGGGAATGTTTTGGGCAACTGCCTGAGGAACTTGTAGCTGTTCTTGTTCTAAATAAAGTGGCTTCCAGTTTATCAACAGACTAATTTTTTTGAATTATGGAGTATGAGACTCGCACGTGCCCCAGCCTGGCACTGGGAGAGCAGAGCTCTCCGCTCATTACTGCCAGCCCACCCAGGAAAAAGGACCTACAAACCATCTCTTTCTTCCTTTCCTTTGGCTTTGCACACGTTTGCTGTCCAGGGCAGCGTGCCAGCGACCTTAGGGTGCAGTCCCGAGTGTGGCTTCACATTTTGGATTAACAGGACCCTTCTTTTAAGGCTGTTCCCTGGTATTTATAGCAAACCATGCAGCGTTTCATAGAGGAATGCTGAGAATAGTAACTCAGGTGGCAGAGCAGGGGATGCCAGGTTCTGAGCTGAAAAAGGCAGGTGTAGCCAGTGCTGGCAGCGCGGGGGCTGTGTGTACTCTGCTGAGGAAAATAAAACTGATGGAGAGCCAAAAAAGCAATTGCTCTTTCCCTTCCATATTGCCAGAGCATGCAGCTGTGTGGAGGGCAGAGGGTTAACACTTTCAGCCTCATCTTCTTTCCTAAGTGGCAGAATAATCCATAAAGTTTAACTACAGTTTCCCTGGTTGTTTTTAGAGACCACACTTTGAGTTCTTCCTTGGTGGTTTATCACATTTAAACACGTTCCCCAGAGACATGAACGCATATCCTGTACTAAGTGCTTTGTTTATCAGCTCTGCTTCAGTTCCCTTTGCTGAGTGCTTCAGTTCCGTTTGTTGTGCAAATCTCTGCGATGCTGCCTTGCAGTGTATGTGGATCAACTGGACTGGGATGAACTGGCCCATGGGCACTGGGAGGCAGGAACCGATGGGAGGGGCGGTTGTGTTAGTGTACTAATGTGTTAATGTATTAACATTACATTAGCATATTAACATATCATATTAACATGTTATATTAACATATTAACACATTACATTAACATATTGACATTAACATAATGTATTAATTAATGCACTAAAGCTTCTGTTGGGGGCACTTCTTAGGTCTATACCCTTTCCATCCTAAATCTTACCATACTGCAGAGTGCAGACATAGACCTGACCCTGACTGGGACAGCCCTGTGGCTGCTCCACAGCATGATGTCAGCATGACTTGAGGTTCCTGGAAGCTGGTGGAGCTCAAACATTTGAGATCTTTGAAAGATAGAAGGTATAGTCCAAAGGCTGAGTTGCTGATTTTGAAAAGCAGGAGATGCTCTCTGGGAACAAGTGGCACCTTTGTGGTCAGGTAAACGTTAGGGCTAAATTCCAGTGGGTCCTTGTGCCAAATACCCTGATACTCGAGAAGGCCACCAGTCTGGCCAGCTGCCCTCAAGCTGTAGCCAAATCCATTAGGGAGCTACATTTAGACAGCACCCTGCCAGTGCTGGTGGGAAAGGGACACCTTGTTTAAAGGGGGATTAGTTTCTGGAAGTATTGTTGGATTTTTCTTGAGCTCTTATTTTTATTGAGGATCCTCTAGGCTATTTAGGGATGGACATGTACTGAACTTACCCCTCTCCCCAACAGCCCGCACTCTCTCTTCTCACCTGCTTCTCTCCAGCAGAACATCCTCTGTGCATGGAGATCAGTCTGAGCTGGAGAATAATTCCAGTCTGCCCATACTGCTTTCTAAATCTTTTTCTGTGGCTCTGGAGTCAAACTGAAACGGGGTTTGGATCAGTGAATGTCCTCAGGGTACGTGATTCTCCTGGGGTTAAACAGGACACACCTGACCAGGCTGTCAGCTCAGAGACACTGTCGGCTGCTGTAAAGGTACAGCCAAAGAAGCTGCCTTTGCATACCTTCCAAGCTAAAGCAGCTGCGTGCACCACTGCTGTTTCAAGGACACCACTGTGAGAAGGAGCACCAAGGTGCAGTGGATTTAGTGGTTAGTTTGATGGGTGCTTACCCTGAGCACTGAGCGTCGCACTGCTGTGGGATGGTTGTACCAGCAGTGTGGATCCCCATGGTGTGCTCACCAGCTGCTGCACAGCTTGCACGGGGAAGCTCTGCAGTGTGCACTAAAATAAAGGCTCCAAGGAAGAGCAAGGAGGAGTCATGGTTTTTCCACATACCCAGTGTGTCCTTAGTTTCATGACTTGCCTGTTTTCCAGACAGCAAAGACAGGCCAGAATTACCATACCTGGGAGGTCTGGAAAGTGAAGCTGTGGGGATATGGTGCAGCTGGAGGGTGTACACACATTATTAAGGAGATAAACATCTCCAAAAGGGTGATCTGCTGCCAATTGGGCCATAGAAGATTTTTTTTTCTCTTTACAGAGCACAACAGACAGGGTCTATCTACCGTCTGTGAGAGGGGACTGGACTGCTTAGGGGAGCAGTGGTAGGATACTAAATTCTTCGTCCTCATGGCAGCAGAAGTCTCTGAAGTCTCCATGGACATCTGCTCCACCTTGGGAAAATGATCTGATGGTCCCAGCCCAGACACCACCCGTGTGGGGCTCTGCTCTGGCACTGACCAGTGGCTGTTGGGGCTCTCAGGCACCAGCCCTGGGTGGGCAGCTCTGGTGGGAGATGGTCTGCCTGATGTGGGCTCCTGGCACGGCACGGGCGAGCAGAGACTGTGCAGGGCTGGCACGTTCGCTGGGACAATGTGACCGCTGCATCTTCCCTATAGGCAAGGGATAGAGGTGCCTTTCCTGGGTCTAGATCAGGAATGATACTGCAGAGGGCAGAAAGCTCCTGGATAAGCTGGAAGCAAATTCATGCCCCAGCTTGAAGAGGGGCAGAAGAGGGGCTTTTTTGTTCCCTGAGATGGTGCAAGGTAGGCAGAAGCTGGTCTGTCTGCCCACAGAGCCCAGCTCCTGGGGCTGCCAGACCCAGTGTTAATTTGTCTGTGGAGCTCCGAAGCTGCTGTGATAAATGTGTCTCCCATTAGCACATGATGCGTTACATGGGAACACAGGATTCTATTACTTCCTGAGCCATATGTTCACGATTACGTGTTCTGTTTGAAAGCAGCCCCGAACCTGAGCTCAGGAATGTCTCGATACCATTTGCCCTGGACTCTATGCAACTACATTTCTTCTAAATAAAACCCACTTGCTTGATAGAGCTCTGCAGAGCTGGCGGGGGCTCGCATAGTTTCCATGTTTCCCAGCTGTTTATTTGTTTCATTTACTTGAACCGGGACAAACCCGACCCTTGGCGTAGCTGTCAGCAGGACGTGGCCGCTTCCTGACCTTGGCAGGGCAGCGTTTCCAGAGCTCGGTCCCCACAGAGCACAGCTCCTGCCAGCTCGGCCTCCAGCCTGAGCTGGGGGGGAAGTTTTCGGGGCAGGGTGTGAACGCTCCCCGTCTCTGCTGCAGCCTCCCTGGGCCGTGCTCACTCTCTGTCTTGCTTTCTGGATGAGCAATGCTCCAACTTGCTTTGGCCCAAGGCTGTCCAAAGAGTGCAAAGGGGAGACAGTGAGATGACTCTTGGGTTTATAATTTGCAAACTAACAGTGTGAGTCAAGTCTTCCTCCCCAACATCTTCCACCGCCTGTCCAGCAGCTTCCTGAGCCCAGAGGTGAGGCAGGAGAGCTCTGAAATGGCAGCAAAATGTTCATTTGTGGGCAGGCCCCTCCGTGGGCTCTGCACACGGCTGCACCAGGGCCGCTCCTGGTGTGACGCCAACAGCGTGTTCCTCTAAGAGAAAAACCAAAGGCGGGGGGGTCAGGGAAGGAGATGGCGAGGGCAGCAGCCACCCCTCGCTAGCTGCTGTGCTGTCTGGGCAGTGCCAGGAGCACACAGGGTTTGATGGGTGCTCGTCTGGCGAGATGTTCTCGTGCTGGCACCTCTGCTGTTGGTCTGGTGAGATGTGCTCACACCGCTGCCTCTGTTTGCAAGGCCCCTTCCTCTCAAAGGTGACAGCAACAATCCCTTGACCCCAGAGGCTCCTGTGCCAGCGTGGGGATTTGTGCTGACAGGCTGGGCTGTGCAGGTGCTGGCACATCTGGAATTACTGGGATGAGCAGGCGTCCCAGGAAAAGTGTGTGAGCAGGTACTTGTGCTGTAACAACAGGGCTGTCCTGCACCTGAGGGTGAGCCCGTGGGTCCTGCTGACCCTCGGCGACAGGAGGACACAGCTGGGAATAACAGACACTCTCTGCACCCCAAAAAGCCCAAGCCCTGCCTCAGTTTATAAAGGTGCTGTGCTGGGGCTTGGAGCAGCACAGCCGGCGGGAGCAGCCATTCTGCTGCTCAGCTCCATCAGGAGCACGAGGCAGAGCAGCCACTGAGCCCCAGGGCTTGGGAGCTTGCTGGGGCGGTCAGGGGTGAGGCTGCACGATGGAAGTGTGAACAGCCTCCCCACCTCACAGCAGGAAGCAGCAGCAATTTGTGTCACCTTCTCCCTTTCCTGCTCCGGGCTGGTGCTGCAGCTGGGTCAGGGAAAGAATAACACATTTCTTCTTGGTGTCCCCTAGTGCCAGGCTGCTGCCACATCTCCTCTCCAGCTCCCGAGGGTGCAGAAAGTTCAAGGGCGTCTCAGGGCGTTGGCCGTGCAGGGGAACCGGGGGCAGTGATGGGGTGCAGCAGTGTGACCTGCCAGAGCTTTCACAGGCCCTGCCAGGAGGGCTGCCGAGGAAGGTGTCGTGAAACTGAGAGAGCTGCTAGCGCAGGGGGCTGGGGGGCTGGGCCTGGGGGTGCAGGCTGGGCCGGGGGTCTGGGGACAGAGCCTCGGGCCAAAGGGAAATTCTGCCGGTCGGGAGCCTCCATGCCCACTGCCATACTGCCTCCCAGGCTGCGGTGGAACCTCGTGCCTTGGCAGGCCCCTGCCGGCGTGGACTGAAGAAGTGTCTACACATGGAGGGAGATCTCGCTGGGTTTTTTTTTCCTTAATGCTTTACAAGTGAAAGCCCAATGAAAAGAGGCAGCTGGAAGCCGCACAACCATCCAGCACAAAGGGCCTGGGAGGGCTGCAGCTGGCGGGGGCTTAGGCTGGAATCAGGGAAACTATTCCGCTCCGCTCCTGCTTGGCCGCGATTTCTGCGCACGAATCACGCGGCCCCTCAGCCGGGGCCTGGCCACGGCCCGCAGCCGGCTTGGCCGTGAGGAGCTCTGGGCACTGCTAGCCTTGCCCGACGGGAATGTGTAAACAAACCAGCCCAGCATCCTTCCTCTTGAGAAGGTGAGGAGCAAAGGCTGGTGTGGGACTCTTGCCGGCAACTGCGCTGCGGGGCAAGCAGCGTGCGGCACTGTGCTGGCCTGGCGGCAGGTTGGGCCCCGGGAGCAGGGCCGTGATTCTGTGCTTTGCCAAAGCCCACCCTGCCTCTCTGTAGGGAGAGAACTCTAGCGTTTGTAGCTTGGGTGCTGTTAAGGGAACTGAAAATATTCGTGTTACTAATGCATTGCCGTGTTGGGTTTGCACGGCAAGGTTTTGGTAGCGGGGCGGCTACAGAGGTGGCTTCTGTGAGAAGCTTCTAGAAGCTTCTGCTGTGTTTGACTGAGCCAGTGCCAGCCAGCTGCACGATGGGCTTGCTGCTGGCCAAGGGCGAGCCCAGCAGAGACAGTGGTAGTGCCCCCAGGGTAACGTATTGGAGAAGAAGAAAAAAAACTGCTGTGCAGCAGGGCAAGTGTAGCCAGAGGAGTTGAGAGAACTCTGCAGACACCAGGCTCGGTGAAGGGGGAGGAGATGCTCCAGGTGCCAGAGCAGAGATTCCCCTGCAGCCCGTGGCCGGTAATGGTGGAGCAGATCCCCATCCCTTGCTGGAGCAGGTGGATGCCTGAAGGAGGCTGTGACCCTGTGGAGAGCCCACACTGCAGCGGGCTCCTGGCAGGGCCTGTGGAGAAAGGAGCACACCCTGGAGCAGGTTTGCTGGCATTTGTAACTCCGGGGGGACCCACGCTGGAGCAGCCTGTGGGAAGGACTCATATAGGAGAAGTTAATGCAGGACTGTCTCCCCTGGGAGACACCTTGTGTTGGAACAGGAGAAGAGGGTGAGGAGTCCTCCTCACCAGGAGGAAGGAGAAATGTGTGATGAACTGACTGCACCCCCCCTTGTTCCCCTGTGCCGCGGAGGGGAGGAGGCAGAGAATTCAGGACTAAAGTTAATCCTGGGAAGAAGAGACAGGTGGGGGGAAGATGTTTGTAAGATTTGGGTTTAATTCTCATTATTCTACTTTGATTTGATTAGTAACAAATTAAACTGATTTCCCCAAGTCGAGGCTGTTTTGCCCGTGATGGTAACTGGTCAGTGATTGCCCTTCTCTTGACTCAGGAGCCTTTGGCTTTATTTTCTCTCTCCTGTACAGCTGAGGAGGGGAGCAATTTGGTGGGCACCTGGCATCTCGCCAGGGTCAACCCACCTCAACTGCTGAGGTTAACTGTACCAGCTTCCAGGTGAGGTAGCCCCTGCCCTCACTGAGCTCCAGAGAATGGCCACGAGTCAGCCCCGCGGCCTTGCTCTGTGACCCACATTTTTCTGAGCCTTCATGGCTGTTTTTCTCTCTGCATCCTAAACAGCAGTTTGTGACCTGGGACATCCAAGCTGCCACCTTTAGCAGGTATGAGTTTGTGATGGCTGTGACCAAACGCAGGTTGTCTACTGCACCCAGCTCGCTGCAGCATGACAGTTTGCTAGCCTAAGCTAGACCCTAAGGACAAAGCTGGAGGCACCTGGAAAATCCCAGAGCAGCTGGGAGAGAACTGTCGTGTTTCATAAACCACTGGGCTGCCTGATAGAAAAACTGCACTCATGGTGCTGCCACCAAAGCTGCTTTCTCTACCACTGAGCCCCCAGGGAGTGACTCCACCACATGCTCATTGCTGAGCCATCTTCCTCATGCTTCTTTGCACAGACCCAAGAAGCTGGAGCAGTTATCAGGGCTCCAGTGCTGTAACTTCACCCTCTTTCCTCCTGCAGGGCCTGGCAGTTACACCGTCGGCACCATGTCGGAGCGCTTCGACTGCCACTACTGCCGGGACCCTCTGCAAGGCAAGAAGTACGTGCAGAAAGAGGGCCGCCACTGCTGCGTCAAGTGCTTCGACAAGTTCTGTGCCAACACCTGCATCGAGTGCAAGAAACCCATCGGAGCTGACTCCAAGGTGAGGGCCACACAGTCAAATGGGTGATGAGAAGACAGGCAGATGCTGACAGCCCTCCCAGTTTGTTTTCCGGGCTCAGGGCTGTTTGTGAGCTTCTGTGTGAAAAGAAGTTTTTGTGCGAGTCCTCTGGCTCATGGGCCACGTGCTCCTTGGGCAAAGAGCCCGAGGCTCTGGGACACTGCAGCAGGGATGCTCACGATGCTTTTGCACAGGAGCTCATGGCAGGATCTAGATTCGGTCACAGGAATTGCTGCAAATGCTGAATTGCCCCAAGGAGAGTACTGCAGGTAACTCAGGCTGCACAGGGCTTGCAGAACGCTCCTGTCCTTGGCAAAGCTCTTGGGAACCTAGGGTCTGATTTGTGTACATTTGTCCAATGTTTATTTCTTCATGTTTATGGCAATAATGACAACGTACACCCGAACTAGAGGGCACTTGACAACCAGAAAACCCCACACTTAGAATATTTCAACTCACCAGTCTGTTGGTTTGAAGCATCTTCTGCTACCCTGAAAGTCCAAAGTGAACGTGCTTGTGGCAGCAAGTTTGGTTAAACATCCTTCCCTGCACCTCCAACCCTGGCCACAGGTGTGGCTAGCAACTGAAGAATCTCTGCTGCCAAGGCTGATGAGACAGCCACTTGGGTTTAGGGCTGCTCAGCAGGAGCAAAGGGCTCCTTGCTCACTCCCTTTCTGTTCATTCCAGGAGATGCATTTCAAGAATCGTTACTGGCATGACAGATGCTTCTGCTGCTTCAAGTGCTATACGTCCTTGGTCAATGAGCCCTTCATGCTAAGGGAGAACAACAAGGTTTGGTGTAGCAACTGCACTGCCAAGGAGGATGCACCCAGGTGTAAGGGCTGCTTCAAGCCCATCATAGCAGGTACTGGTGCCAGTAATAGGGGTCCAACTGCCAAGTTCTGCTTAGGGCAAAACCAGGGTGGTTTATCAAAGGGTATGGGCGTGATAATGGAAGGCTGGAGCACCACAAAATGGTGCAAAGTTTGACTGTTGTCATCACCTGTCCATTTTATTCAAGTGTTGAAAGGCTGCTCTGCAGTTAACCCTTGTGGAGAGGTCATGCTAGTTACCAGTCTTAAACCATTCCTACCAACAGATGGTTTGCTCTGTTAATCAAGGTTCTCCACTTAGGAAGGTTCAGGCACCTGCCTGACAAATATTTTAAGAAAATCCAGAAGGCTGTGGCTAAAGTCAGATACAGAAATTAACCACTCAACCCTCGGCCACGTCACAGCAGAATCTCGGGCAGAGGGAGGGACGGGCCTTGCCTAAGGGTAGCTACACTGCATGGTGTGGGGAGTTGTCGCAAGCCTGAAACCCCACATAACAGGCTCTTTCTGTCTGTTGCAGGAGACCAAAACGTTGAGTACAAGAAGATGGTCTGGCATAAGGACTGTTTCACTTGCAGCCAGTGCAAGCAAGTGATTGGATCCGGGAGCTTCTTCCCCAAGGGTGATGACTTCTACTGTGTCTCCTGCCATGAGCACAAGTTTGCCAAGACCTGTGCTAAATGCAAGAACGTAAGTCCTTCCAACTTTGAAAATGCAGCTGCCAGAACCAGCCCTCATGTGTCTTTTGGCAGCTAGGAGAGTAAACCAGTAGACAGAACCTGCTCAACCTGAACCAAGGCTTATGTCCTTTCCTTGAGCTACCAGTGCAAGCAGCCGGTGGGGTGATGTGAGAGCTCATGGCTCTTTCCCATTGCAATATCTGAGCAGGGCCTGGAGGGTTGGCTGATGGCAACTCTGCTGAAACCAAGTGGGCGCTGGCCTTGTACTTCCTTGGGGATGGTTTCAGGCTCCAGTAGGATTGCGTATTCAGTCACCGAAGCAGTAGTTTACAGAACAGCTGCTTTACAACTTTTGCAACCGATTAGTGCTAACTGCCGTGACTGAGGGCAACATAAGCTATTGTGAAACCTCCAGGAACAGGTTTTCAGGCTAAAGGAACTCAAGTGCACTGTCCTATTTAATTTTAATGTAAACTTCCAAAGATCTTCTCCATGAAAAAGCCCTCCTAGCCTACACCCCATGCCTGCATCACCTCTCTGCCTCCCTATCACTTCTAAAACATAGCTCTGCTCTTTGCCTTGCAGCCCATCACTTCTGGAGGCCTCACATACCAGGAACAGCCTTGGCATTCAGAGTGTTTCATTTGTTCTAACTGCAAGAAGCCACTGGGTGGGAAGCGCTTCACAGCCGTAGAGGACGAGTTTTACTGCGTTGAATGTTACAAGGAGTGCGTTGCCAAGAAGTGCGCTGGCTGCAAGAATCCGATCACAGGTATGCTGGGTTAAATGCAGCTTGAGGGCACGGGGTGCTCAAGGTCACACCACTCCCAAAGACACGCTGCTAACGCCCAAAGCAGGCCTCCTAGCCCCAGCCCCAGCCCAGCAATTCGCAGGGGATCGGGCTATACTTGCTCCTCACCTTTCACATGCCTCAAATGTACCTCCTTCTAAACTTCCCCAACTACAACTGCTCCTCCCATAGTCTGGGAACCTTACATCTAAAAAGAGCAGTGTTTTATTGCCCCAAAGTCACATTTGCTTTGCTTCTGAGGTATTACACACCTAACAGTTACTGGATTACAAAGCTCAGCTCTGAAATTTGGGCATTTACCTGCCAGTCCCACGAGACTTGCACTCCATTCTGTGCTTTGGAGCATGGATCTGAGCCCATAACCAGGTAGGGCATTTAGCCCAACCTGTCCTTGCTCTACACCTTGATCTCTCCTTCTGCTTGACTGTTTCCTGGAGAAAGGATCCAAGGGAAAAGCTACACAAGCCTTATGCTAAGCTGCCCTTTTTGCTAAGCACAGTAACACAGAGCAGCAAACAAGGCGGTTCAGTGGCAGCTCTGGCTCATGTTTTGGGTATACAAGTGGGGTCTGCAAGGCTGCAGAAGCACAGGAGGCAGCAAGGATGGGATCTCTGTTTTTGGTGGGCTACCCCAGCCAAGAAAAAGCTACTATCGCCGTCCTATAATTGTTTTCTCTCCTAGCAGGATTTGGAAGAGGAACCAGCGTGGTTAACTACGAAGATGAATCCTGGCACGATTATTGTTTCAAATGCACAAAGTGCTCCCGGGCTCTGGCCAACAAGCGCTTTGTTTGCCATAATGGAAAAATTTACTGTGCCGAGTGTCCCAAGCGACTGTAAG
Organism: Todiramphus chloris collaris; assembly: GCA_025345505.1. Taxonomy (NCBI): domain Eukaryota; kingdom Metazoa; phylum Chordata; class Aves; order Coraciiformes; family Alcedinidae; genus Todiramphus; species Todiramphus chloris. The sequence goes on along the minus strand of JANVCC010000049.1, from coordinate 8,024,262 downwards.
GAGCAGACAGCAACTGCTGTAAAATGGATTTTAGCGCCCTGTCAAAACAGTCCTGGTAAAGGAGCAGGTTTTTGCATGTTAAGAATGATAACTTTTTCCATTTTAGTACAAAACCCCAAGTAGTCCCACTATACTGGCTTTGACTTTTGAAGCTCCTGCAATACAAAATAGGTAGCATCGCAAAAAACCTAACTTTGTTTCCAAGTAACTCTTAGTGTAAAGGCTTGAAATGCCACTAAATTTAGCATTAGCCATCCCCATACTACATAATCCGTGCGTGGCTTCAACTAAAACAAAGCTAGCTTTAAACTCATCTGGTATAGGTTTAAGCCAGGTACTTAAATGCAGGGGGTTTGACAAGGCGTGCGCCTGGGAAACGGAGATGCAAAGATTACACCTGGGGTCAGAGAGAGTCGGTATTATGCTTCCGCAAGGACAGGCACATCACATACCTTACACCATTAACAGCAGCTCAGTAACAAACACCTTCACCTCCCCTACCACACCAAATTACAGCATGTCTATGGAATGGCTTCATCTTACATATAAGAATGTTTTGGCAGTATGATTTAGCTTTAGTTAAGTTTCCATAAACTTGTTTTAATCTTGATTTCTGCATGGGTTTGCCCAAAAGTTTTGCTCATCAGCTTTTTTTACATCATTGTTTAAACGAGGCTGTCTATATACACTTATTAATCCATTAACGAGAAGTAAATCTTTCAACAAAATCACATGCATTTAGAAGTGCCTTAAAATAGCTCAATGATAGCTCTCCTATCATGTCAGTGTATGTTTTATGATCTAATAAAAATGAGACTAGTGCCTGCTTGAGTCCTACAGTCTGGAAAACTGTTCTTTTATTTTGCCATCTTCCATAATTGACACCTCTTATGGCTGAGCTACTGAAACCAAGTCTCATGCATCGATACTGGCAAAGCAGAGTCAGCTGTTCTGCCATAGCACCCTTAAGTATCTGAGGACCAAAGCAAGAATTTCCATAAACTAATTAATTTTTTTTAATGTATAACTGACATTGGACCATCTGCCAAGAACAGCCTGTGTGAAAAAGCCCTTTGGATAACATATGTACAGCCCCTGTCCACACACAGATCTACTAGCCTCCTCCACCCTCACTGCTGGGTAAGGGTATTTTTTTCCACAGTAGTGAAATACAGCAATACTGGATGCTGCTTCAGTCAATCCTTTTTGTTCACAAGCACCTACCAGAAACAAAGAACCCTTGCAAGAAAAACAAAAGGCATCATCTTGCTGTGTTCTTGCTGGTCACGGCTCCACTGTGGCCATGGAGCACTGCTGGACTCACCCTTAGAACATAAAGATATTGGTGCTACAAGTAAAAGCCAAAAGCTTTTAGTGAGAAGCAAGTTAAAGAATCGAACAGTTACGAACAGGTCATCAATCAGCATGTAAAAACACAGCAAGATCTGGAGGTGTTAGTGCAAACACCTTCCCAACCGTGCAAATGCAGCTGCCAAGGAGGCTGCTGGTTTGGGCACTCTGCAGGGTGGGAGTTAGTGCAGGACCAGAGCGCATCTCAAGGCAGGTCAGCATGGCGAGGGGTTGGAGCCTCCTAGTAAGGTTTAGCATTACAGAAATAAAGCATTGTTCAACTGCAAAGTTTATTTAACAGTGAGCACATATTTACACAGAGCTGTAACAGACCATTCAACAAATAATATCAGCACAGGAAAAAAAAAACCCAGCATTTTTGTTAGAATGATTGTCTCTGCCAGAATGAAACAGCTATCATACAAAAATACATTTTTCCTTTTACCTAAGGCACTGCTCTAAAGTCTAAAACAGTTCTACCATATTCTGAACAGCAGACAGCAAGAGTAAGAAGGCTGAGGGTTTCCTATCCTAACTGCGGTGTCGAGGACAGAACGCGCTTACTTCCAGTAAAACCAGTTGCATTTAACCACTGAAAACACAGCTGCCATTTGGATGATTTGTTCCAATTAAGTATCAGCCAATGGTTTATAACAGGATTTGAGACAGCTGTTCTTTAAAGTCATCACTTAGCCAGTATTATCTGCTACAGGAGCCAGAAGAACAAGACTGCATTATTACTTTTAGTAGCAATTTTCGGAAGATGCTTAGTTAATCTCCTCGTGCTGTAAAAAGCAGGCAAGTTCAGGTTAAATACATTACTTAATGCAGGCTTTAGGGGGCAGGGAAATACATACGCAGCTTGCAGCCACTGTCATAAAACTAGAACAGGAACACTCAGAATAATTAACATGAACAAAACATGACTTCAGTGGTCTAATACTGTTCTGTACACAATAAAATAATACTTCTGTAACTGTAGATAAATAAGTCAAAAGGAGAACATTTGTAAAAGCATGACGTGTTAAACCGCACTAGGACAGACATATCTAGGTACACAAGATTTCTGTGGTACATTAGTGCATATGCTGTAAAATGTTGTGATGTTTGCCAATAGATTAAAACCTATCAGAGATGGTACAGTACTGCATTTTCAAACTGCCAGTATTTTCACATTAGAAAAGAAGGATTTTTTCCCCTCCATTCAAAACTGAAGATACTCGGTTTTGCATTTTTAAATAGCACGTGAACCACCAAGTAACAGCGTTTTCCTAAACCATTACAAAGGGAGTTCAGCTTTCACATACTCTGGATGAGTCTTACTCCATCGAGTGCCATTTTAGGCATATGCCAAATCTGGCCAGTAGCTAAGTGGGGAGCCTCCAGTGGCACACTGCTGCATGTGATGCTGATAGGAAAATAAAACCCCACAGACTCGAACAGGTTACTGTACAGTCTGTAAAAGGGAAACAAGTGATATTTGAACAAGGAAGTCTTAACAATTAGCTAAACAAATGGACAAGGAGCATCAGCACAGTAGTTTCCCTGAAATGTTTCAAGGTGCAAATTAGAAGTTTGTCATCCCTCCCTTGGTGGTTTTTGATTTGTTTTTTTGTGGGGTTTTTTTTTTGTTTGTTTGTTTTGTTTTGTTTAGTTTTTTTCCAAACTTGAAGATGGATAAAGGTAAACAAGCAGCTTTTCAAAACAAGGCCTTCGGTACTTGATAAAACACTGGATTACTGAAGTGCAATCAGATTATCTCCAGGTCTCTAGTGTTCACAGTTCTGTCCAAAGAGCAAAGAGAAGAAAACATTTAACCATCGTAACTGTGCATATGCCACATACGTCTATCAGCAGAGTCTACACCCAAGGGCAAGCACAGAAACACTTGGTAACTTACAGTCCAAAATAAGCTTTGCTTTTTCTATATACAAACATTATCTTTCAAAGTTACATACATAATTCTTAAAACCATATTATGTCTAAACATTTTCAAGTTCAAAATTAAAAGGCAACGCTGTCTTTACTAAAAAGTTAGAGATTTTGATCAGAACAAAGTGTGATCAGCAGCATCACATTAAATCTGTCTACTTCCATGGCCCAGTTAGTCATGGCCTCAAGGAAACGTCTCAATAAGGCTACATCCATGGGACTAAAATTCACCAGACGCAGAGTGACAGAGGAGACTCAGGAAACAGTTCAGTCTAGAAAAGTGCTACACTTTAATAAAAAAAAAAGTGCTACACATCACTTAAAGGAAATGTGGACAGCAAGTCTTGTTTTTTCCACTACCATTCATTTCAACTGTTCACACAGTCACTTATCTCATGGAAAGAGATCTCCTGCTCTATGTCCATTGGGGGTTTATCTCCAACACCAGAGAAGCTTAGCCTTACATAAAGTAGCTTCCTGGAGCCTCTCTGACATGCTGTGCTGTGCTGCACTGGCTGCAGAGGGTTTGACCTCTCAAGTGTGTGTGGCTGCAGTGCAGCCCTGCTTCTTTCAGAAAATCCAGGATGTTGTGCGTGCAGCTTTATTACTCCTCCCAGAAAGTAACACAACTGTCTGTGGAATACAGGGATGGTGTTACCCGCCCCAGTGAAGTGAAAGGCTACGGTAAGTAAAGAGGACAGCTAATACCTTGCAGAGCCTGAAAAGACCTTGTGAGGCCACATGGGCCAGCATCAAAAGTTACAAAACATGCCTAGGAGTAGAAAGGTCTTGTCTGTAGAGTTACATCAGACACCTTTTAAACTATCAGTATCTTCAAAAGTAACACGTGCCATTTAAGACATCTTAGAAGAAGTCTAAAAATACAACAGATGGGCTTGAGTGCTGGTAGGAGATACACAAGCTTCACAGGGGCTCAGCTGTGTCTTTGGAAGAGCCTTAATGTTGGGCCATGCCATAGCTGCTGTCTAGAGCAAGTCCTTAAAAAGGCATCAGCTGGTGACTCCTTTGGACAGAATGCAAGATGCAAGCACTAAAGAAAGAGCTTTCCCTCCGGTCTACAGATTGGAAAAAGTGCCTTGAGAATAAGAAGCTGAAGTTAAGGCAAGGAGAGTAAAATGCAAGGAAGGTAATTCCTAGCCAGAGGAAGAGACAGATAAGGAAATCAGCTTGGATTACCTGATGAAGCATCTATAGGTTTGGTCAATGAATTCACTGCACCATCTTCCTCAAAAGCCAACTTGGGACTAGAAGGTACTGTAGCAGCATCATTCAAGTTTTGATTACAGTTATCAGCAGAGATGCTGTCTGAGCTAAGTTTGGTTGACTTGGAATGTACTCCAATGTCAATAAACTCCTCAAAAGTCCATGAATCAGATTTTCCATTAAGATTCTGAATAAGTCCAACTGTATGATCAGCTTCGTTAACACCCAACTTCACTGGCTCATCGATAACCGTTTCTTTTGCAGGATGGCTAGAAAGGAGAAAAAAAAAAAAAAAGAATGGATACTTGTATTACAGTTTCTGTATGTTTAACCTTTAGACATTACAGTTTGTGTACTTTGCTAAGCACTGAATATCCTGGAGAGCATTCCCAGACAAGCTCCTGCAGCTGCCACACAGGATCTCCCCTCCAAGATCCAATGGGAAGGAGGACTCACCAACATATAGCCACTTTTTACTGTACTAACAGCTCTAAGGTAAGGTCTGGCTCCAGAAATTTGATATAAAAAAGCAACAAGTTTAAAACACTGCAGCACCATCAAACCCCTATTTTAGTAGTGTGCATTTTCCCTTTTTTTCCCTCCAGTTAAGATGACTTCAACACAAAACCAAGCCTTGTAAGACTAGCAATATTTAAAACAGATTCAAAATCTAAACCCAGAGAAATTCAATTGATCACAGAGTGATCAATTTTCATTTATTCTTAAGAAAACCATGAAAATGTCTTTATATTCTCTCACTGGAGGAATAAGATTAATTTATCATCACTTAAAAAAAAAAAGAATTCACAATGTCATTTCTAAATCATTAGCATTTAGATGAGAAAATGGAACAAGCATCAGAGGACAGATTTTTCCAGTAGTAGATGGAAATGCTTTATGTTCAGAAAGACAAAATTTCAAATGCTAAAAAAAATCCCAACCTATTAAGGGAGGTTTTTGTGTTGTATCTAACATCTCAATGCAACTGGAACTGTTCTAGAGCTTTCTGTAGGCTATTCTTCCTTTTCAGTGTTATCCCCCTCCCTCTTATTTCATGTTTTGTTAATGAACTTTTAGTCATTTCAAGGGAAAAGGTTTCAAGCCAGTGTCATTCTTTGTAAGTAACGCTACCACGTCGCTGTCACTACGTCTCGCTTCTTAGCAAAGCCAGTACTGCTAACATGGTGCCATCTTAGCAAACAATTCTCCTGAACTAACTGCCTGCCTCCATGTGAAGCAGTGAACTGACAGCAGGCACACACCACATGCCTGGAGCAAGCCAGAGAAATACCACGAAGCTAGCGGGGTGCAGCATTTGAGGCAATGCTACATACAGCACTAAATTTAATTTAAACACGGAGGGAGATTTCTTGTGTGATGGATAACTGTTCTGACAGCAGAGCAGCCACCTGCACAGACTCACCTGGAATCCTTTAATCCAATAACAAGTAGAGACTCCTCATCACTTTTCAAATCTCCTCCATTCATAAACACTTCACTGGCCTTCAACTCTGACACATCTTGTTCCTCAGATTCTGTAGAGATCAAGCTATGCGCCGTCTCTAAACAACCCTCTGCTTCCCCCTTGACTTCTGGAGGTAGGTCAACACCATTTAGCTTCCCTGAAAGAAAGGGAAGAGGACAAAAAAAAAATTTTAAAAATCAGGAAAAATAAAAGAAAGAAAAAAGCAGAAGAGCTTCAGTAACAGAATCACTATTCTAAATGAATAAAATACAAGTGCCAAAATGACCTTTCCTAGCCAAAACTGAAGGCACTGGGCTTCAACAGATTCTCTATAGACAAGCTGCCTGTAACAACATTAAATTTGTTTTCCATCTTTAAAAATACAGTTGTAAAATTAAACCATGCTGCCTGCCTTCCGCTCTCCAATCATTTCGACTGCCGCCTGTGGTATGGAATGGACACCGCTCTCCGCTCTCTTCAAACCAAGAGCCTCCTTGGCTTTGCTGGGATTTGTGTCTCAGACCATCCCAAAGCTATCACATGTCGTGTTTTCAACTGCTTAAACATCACTGAGACACTGCCTGCCACTTAAACCTGACTCATCAGGTTTCCTTACCGGGTTGATCAGTCTTCTCCAGAGTCAACTCTTCCTCCTCTTCAATATCCTCTCCCTCCATAGCCTCAGAGGCAGACTTCCCTTCATTCTGCAACTGAATTACCACAGTGTTATTTGGAATAGCTCCCTACCCTCTGCCATATCCCAAATGGTTCAATCATAGCTCCCATGCAGGATTACTCTCTGCCCAGCAGCAAGCCCAGGCTTGTCCAAAGGCTAAGAGACAATCAGGTCACCCCAGCAACACATACTCTGCTGAGACACAGCCTGTAAAGGAACCTGTAGGACCAACCCACTTCCACCTCCTACCTCAGAACTATTCCTTTCCCCCCCTTGTTTCTCCAAGGTGTGTGATAAATATTGATTTTCAGCTCTATGAAGATTTGTGTCTTTGAATGGTCAGAGAACAACAACTACTCCGCTATGTAATACGCAGTTTACCACAAACCTTAGGTCATTAACAAAAATACATCCAGTTTACTGAGACAGTCCAAGAGGCATCCAAGATTTGCTTTAAGAAAACAGATGAAGCCAGGAATAAGTTTTCTGGAGACCTGTCATCATACAGATCCAAACAAGTACCTTGGATTCGTTTTGATCCGATTTTCGTGTTCTTTTCATTATTTCTTCAATTCTCTGTTAAAACAGGGAAAATACTTGCAATTACATACAGAGCTTAATATTTCAGCATCCTGGTTTAAATTTCCATCAATCACAATATATTTTCCTATTTTATAAACTTACTCCTTTTTTATCACTGTTTTTAAAGCTCACAAGCCAGACTGGCTGTTTTTAAAGAACACATTACTATTTAAATGCATCCAAGCCTGTTTGCCTGTTCAGTTTAACACCTCAACCACTATTTTAGGCCGAGAAACTTCTCTGCTTTCAAAACAGCACACCTTTTTCCTTTCAAGCCTTTCCTGCATATTTTGCTGCATAATTCTCTCTCTTTCCAGCCGCTGTCTTTCAGCCTCTTCTTGAGCTTTCGCTTCAGCTTCTTCTCTCTGAAAATAAAAAGAAGAGAGCATAGAGTGCACAACTCATTCTCATGACTCAAAAGCAGAGCTGCTAGAGAAATTCTGGTTCAACACAGACAGGAACATCAGACAAACACTATTTAATATTACCATACATTGCAGCTAAATGCCAACTACCCAGCTACTGACATAAAATATATATTTCTATGACATGCAGAAACCGATCTGAAAAGAAAAATTATGGGCACCGCTATATTGTGATTATGCAAATGTTCTGGATGTTGAGCTACTCAAGGTTCAAACTATACTTCAGGTTGAAGGTTTGTCTAGGAAGTATAATTTATGAAGTAACAAGACAGCAATTAAATTTTAAATGTGGCAAGGTTAACTGAAAAAACTTGGCAGTCGGGTGTTACTGTCAAGATACTTGGTGCTGAACATCTTCTGTTCCTCCTACCCTGGAAAACCTTTTGCAGGATGTGTGGAAAGAACACAGGTGCACAGTTAACACTTTGAGTAACTGTTATAAATTGAAACAAGCTTTTAAAGAAACGTTCAGACACATGTCAATGCTATCCGTTTACTTTTCAAAATTAAATGTCTTTTAAAAGGAAGACCAATTTCAGCAAACCAGGTCCCTTCAGTTACAAGGATGCATTTGTGAGGGTACACAGATATCAGCTGGGGAAGACTATTTAGCAATTGGAAAGACAGACTTGGAAACATTACCCATATTTCCTTTAAAGGAATCAGAGCAAGCCAGATGACTTTCCAGACAGACCACCTCCTTATAATCTTTAGCAGTAAGCTGCTAAAGTGTCTCACTACAAATATCTTACATATGCAAGACTGCATCCCAGATGGCTAAAAAAAAAAAAAAATTCTACTTCTGCCCCACACTAGAATTTATCCAATGCTGGGAAAAATATAAACAAATCACACAGACTAGGGCGAGGAAAGGACTTCAAGACATTCTCAAATCCATCTCAACAGGATGAACTCTGCTTTACATCATTCCTGACAGATTTGTCAAAAATGGTCTGTGGAAAAAAAAAATGAAAGACAACCCCGTGGAAAACATGTCAGCAGTGCACGATGAACCCAGTGGGAGCCTACAGATAAGCAGACCTGGTGCTGGAGCTCTGCGAGCTTTTCCTGCTCCTCCTGTTCTCGGCGGATCCTCTCCTCTTCAGCTTGTCTTTGTTGTTCTTCATAAGCCAGTCTCTTTTCTTCCTCCTGCTTGCGGAGCTCCTCCTCTCGTCGTGTTTTTTCCTCAATTGCTCTCTTGGCCATTTCTTCTTCTCTGATTCTAGTGATTCCAAGACACAGATTAGCAAATGGGTATTTATTTCTTTACAAGTGTGCATGCACATGAGACAGACTAGGAAAGCAAGAAAGTTCTAAGCTATCTAACCACAGAATAACTTTGTGAAGACACGTTTTGGTGTGGATTTACAAATGCCACCATCCAGACCCACCAAAGTAAAAGGCAGAGTAACTGGGAAGAACCTGCATACGAGTACATAAAAGTTCCTTGTTGATTAAGTCAAGGCCAAGGCAGGTTGCTCCAATAACGGAATGTCTGAATGAGAACTGGATGAAGTGACAACTATTTAATAAATACCACATGCAACCAGGACATGAATGAAGCTGTCAAAGATCATTTTAGTTGGATTTTCTCAAAGATTGTTTCTTCTATGGCCTAAACTCCAGATATACTAGAGGTGTACACTGTCAAAGCATGCAGATCTGGTGACCCAGTATTTCTCACAAAACACCTGTAGCAGACTATATGCAAGTCTATGTCACCTGTGTACCCATAAGTGGAAAACAGACACAAATCTCATGCTCTAACTTTCACAGAAGCACAGGCAGGTGACCCTTGATCCGGTATAAAGTTAGTCAGCACAAAGTTAATTATTTTTGACAACTTCTATGCAGTGAATCAAATGTACACGGATTTATCACTGTGAATTACTTGGCTGCAACATTTCAGATCCAGATTTAGGATCGCTGACGTGAGATTTAGTGTGCCATCACTGCCTGAGTTCAAAGGAAATTTTAATAGACAGGTTGACTACTTCAAGACAACAAAATAAATACAAGTGGTATAAAAAGAACATTCTAGTTTTGAAATAAAAGCACCAGTGGAGACTGGAAGAAAAAAACCCCAGTGATTCACCCAGTGACCATGCATTACACATATATATGGAGTTACAGGTTAATGATCTACACAGCAACCTGTCTGATCTCAAACGGTGCTAGTGCCTGTCTCTGCTTCAGGAACTGCATTAAGATTTACAGGATCTTAAATTAATGCTTAGGAAATGCATACAGTGATGTGTCTACTCCAACCATGCCCCAGCACTGGAAGCTGCCCTTTCTTCTCCTGAACTGTTACCTTTCCTCTTCCTGTCTCTGAATTCTTTCTTGGTCTTCACGCTCTCTCTGCTCCCGTGCTAGACGTCGTTTCTCTGCCAAGATCTTAGCAGCTTCTTCAGCTGTGGTGGTCCCTGCTACTGTTTTGCTACCTGATTCTGCAAAGGTTAAAAGAAATTGCTGTTAAAAAGCCCCAGTAACTTAAGAAAGACACTGTCATTGTGAGATGTCAGTGCTCATCACTCCTCACTCCGCAAGTATACCCTGTATCTAAAGGCCCACAAGAGCCCTAAAGAGATGCAAACACAGTATCTCACTGACACTGAAATAATAACAACAACTCATTTCTGCTACGTTGATCCAGCCATGTTCCAGACGATACAGGTAACAATAATCTCCAATTACCATAGTACTTAAAAATGTGTTTTTTCTAAAAAGACAAGCTTATTCTGTAACACTTAAAAGAATGCTGAAAAAATACTGCTTTAGGAAATATTTACACTTAGTTTCCTTCTAATAAAACTGAATGGTCATAAGCCTAAAGAGGACATACTTCTTATTTCTCTTGTTTCATAACATTAGTATTCATACCTTTATATTTATAGACTATCCTAGGGTGCCAGCATGTTATCTGGCCCTGAAGGCACACACTAAAGACTTCAATGATACTGTATTTCTACACATTTTAGCAACAAATCAATTTCCAGTTTTCATGGAGATCAAAACAGCTCCAACCATCAGGCTGACAGATATTTGTAGAGTCCTGCAGTTTATATTTCTTCATGTCCTGCCTGATGTTATGGTCAGAGATATTATAAACCTGATATATATTCATATAAATTGTAATTAATATTAGGAAAAAACTCCCCACCCTAGCCATCCAGTTGCACTCTCTAGAAATATTACTGTTTGAATGTAGCTAAATAGCTGACCATCTGAATATTCAGAAAATTAGCTCTTGGTGCCAGTAGAACAATAGCATTGTAACATAGGTGAGGACCTGCCCTCCTTCTTAACATTGCACAAATGAGTACATATGTTTGTTTAACATTTATGAAGCCTCCAAGTCACAGCAGCTTGAATATACAATGACATCAGGCCTTCCTCAGTTATTTTGCTTCTGACCTAAAGACAAATCATCCCAAACACAATGCCATCATTAAGAACTTTAATACCTGAAAAGCTGCTTAAGCCCCATGGACACGTAATCACTACCTGCAGCTGTAGGGCATGATTTCACAGAGCACACCCATAGCAGCTGAATCACGGCAGTGTTTTGTGCATAAAAGTTGTTCTTGCAGTCCTAGGAAAAGCATTCCTGAAACACACAAAAGTTTCCTAAAATTTAGATTTATCCAGTGCTGAAAAAGCAGCACTTGCCCAGGACACATTGCTTCCAATCTGGGCAAAAATGCAGTCAGGTTGGTACAAAGAAGAATCAGCCATGATGCTTCCAAATTTGAACTCGGTCGGAAGGAGTTCTCCTCCTCAGCCCTGAACAGGAAAGATCAGTGCTCTGCATTTTTAAGAACCATTAGCAGGATCTGCCTCCTTGAGACCTGCACGTACTAAGCGCTTCCTATATTCCGCAGCTTTTGGGTTTTAACTTAAAGAAAAGGTGGAAGGTTTCATTTACTGTTGCCAGTAGAATCATGAAGAAATAAAAATGCCTCTCTCCTTCTCTACCACTTGAGTGTCTTGCCAGTTTAGCCCCTTTTTACAGCAGAAGCCATCTTCTTTTATGCAGCTACACAGCAGTGATCTTTTACACCTGTAATTCCGGTAGTGTTATCAAAATTGCTTGACATTTCATGTCAGGTTTAACCTATTTCCCCACCTCAAAAATGAACCTAAATAAGGCAACTTAATCCTCAGCAAGAGCCCTGAATGTTTTAGGCTTTACGTTACAGGTTTTAGGTTTATAGCATAACGATAGCTTGAAATATGATGAATATCTGGTATAGAAAATGATAGAAGAAAATTAGTTGTAGCAATTGAGAACACCACAGATACAGAAACAGCAGGGGGCATGAAAACAAAAAGAGAGGGTAGCAGGTCTCAAGTCTATGGAGGATCTTCCCATTGCATTTTCACCTTTGAAGTTTTACTGATGATTTCCACCTAGTTACTTCAATAGAGCTTTCATGTCCACACACCCCTTGTGCAGTCTGTTTCCGTAGGGCGGGACAGGGGACCTCCCAGCATGATTGTTAACATGCCTTAAGAAGAATATTCCAGCACTTTATACTTCGTTCCATTGTCCTTGTAGTCCCACTGTCATTCGTGATAAGAACTGTCTTTTTTCAAAGGACTTTTTTGGTGATAGAAGGGGAAAGAAGGAAACAGGCAAGAGAAATGTCTCAGAACAATTGTAAAATGCAACTACAGGACTGTCTGTTGGTTTTACTTAATTCTAGTTTGTGGTACGAGAGCAAAGGGGCACTATTAAGATACTTGCAGCCATCAGGAATACACACTGCCCTTAGGCAGTTCCTCTTGCACAATATTTGGTTGCCAGCTGAGTAGGAAGGAGGAAGAAGATCTGCAACTTGTGAAGAGGGGGAAGTTGAACTTCCTTCTCCCTTTAATCTATAAATCTTTTTCAGAAGACAGAGAAGACTATTACAGAGATCTTCTATGTGAGGAGAAGCTGGTCTCAATTCCTCACTGGACTGTATTTTCCAGTTTGACAGCAAGAACACCAACATGCCTGGGTTGCAGTATTGGTTGGATGGAGGGAAGATTCCAACACATTTCAAGGCAAGTCATTTATTCACAATTAAAGCCTTCACTACCCAGATACAAAAAAGTGAGGCTCCATGATAGTTTATTACCTATCATCATGCATAAGGTGAGAGCTCATGAAGGAGCATTTCTTATACTTTAAGTTGAAACAAGCCTTTTAACTCTCAGAGAAGCTGCGAAAGGCTGCTGCCAGAAATGACAACTGCTCCAAGTCACTGAAAAACAAAAAGCGTTTTACTACAGAACAGTATAGTTTATGAGGAAGACACAAAAAATAAAGACAAAAAACTTGATTGCTATCTGTCAGCCATGGGCAATCAAGTTTAATTTGAAGAAGAAGAGACAGTATGAAGAGACAAGTACACAAAGCGTGGGTGGAACTTCCAAGACCTAGAGACTGATCTGCCACATGCCATTCACTGCTGCGCTTTGACTTCAGCAGCTGTCTGAACATGGTATTGCACCAGCCCACAGGGTGATCAGATGTGGAAAATGAAAACTGCCTCGAAAACTGAAAGCGACTTTTTAAGAACAAGGCTTTTGCCTCCCTTAGCAATACTGCAGTGTGCCACAACATTCAAAGAGATAAAGGAAATCATCACTAGGTTAAAGAGCATGGCCACTATTTCCTCATCTTGTACATGTCAAAGAAAAAGGGCTTCACCCACAGCCATTATGATCCACTCCTAGGACAACGAGCTTGGACATTAGCAATAAACTAAAATGGAAACAGATAAACTGGGTAAATACAGCTCCAGAAGTTGAGGAGACAGGTGGGGCACCCAAGGAACAAGGAGAGGTGCTCTTGTTCCAGAACAATTGAAAGATGCAGAAATAGGACACATTGTTACAGAGGTTTCAGCCAACTGATGACATGGGTTACAATTGATTATGCCCACTCTGAGGCATGCAAGACATTTGTCACAGTAACGTAGCACATCGAGGGATGGACATTCTGGCTGCAAGGATGAATGACATGATGCTGAAGATGGATGTGCAACTTCAAACAAACATCCACATTTGACTACGACATCCAGGCTTCCTTCTACAGGAATATGTGCTCAAAGAACTGTATCATAAATGAACTCTTCTGTAACATTATTTCACATCCAACATTGAGTAGTGTCAGCGAGAGCCTTGGAAATCACAGGCAACTGCAGCAGCTGAGGAATGCACCACAGGAACTGTACATGCAGTAACGTGCAGCAAGCATATGTTCCCACTTACCTGGTGTCTGAAGGATTTTCACCCTCAGTACTGCCCACAGGCTGTAGCTTAAACTCCAGAGATCTCTCCTTTTCCTCTTAAGGATCTCCTAAGTCCTTCTCCACAGAGAAGTGCCTGCCAGGCCTCATCAGAAGGCTCTCCCAGATTCTGTTCTGGACATGGCAGATGGTGTTCTTCCGGCAAGAGGGACAGAGGCTGCTCTTACTTGGTGTGATGAAGAGGACTAGGAGACTAATTGCTTATCTGGTATATGGCTCTCCTTAATCTACCAAGATAATTTTCTCAGTGTGACTCATGAACTGACCACTTTTTCCTGAGGCAGCAATGATTGTACATTCACTGGAACTGAGACTGAGGCAGCTTTCCAGCTTTGTGAAAGCTGGCTCTCAGACTGGGATGCACCAATAGCTGACTTCCTTCAACCAGGTCTCTACACAAGCAATTTTAAGAACTACCAATGGTACTGGAAGACATTTGAATGGTTTAATTATCGACTTTGCAAACCCAAGCTGGTAAATTTCTCAGCTAGTGTGCCTGCAGTCCAAAAGGTAAATAGGATTTTTGCTCTTCTTAAAATTATAGTACAATCTCCAAGTCAAACAAAACCACCTACTGCACTAAAATCCATACCCAAAAGTCACACCATGTAAAATTACTGTATAAATTATCAGCTTCCACCTTAAAGTGTCCTACCCTCCAGTGGTCTGCCTCATGAATGAGCTATTTCACCAGTCCTAGCACACACTGGAGATGCCTTGAATAAGAGTCTGTCAGTCACTGAGAAACACTCACCTTCTTTGGTCTTTGCTGCTGCTGCCTCCCTGTCCAAGGCTGGTGAAGCACCCTGTTCTTGCCCTGTTCCTTCGGTGCTCTTATCCTTTGGTTTACTCTCTGCTTCAGTTTTCTTTTTGGTAACATTTATAACACCTGGTGTGAGAGGTGGACGTTGGATGGGTGCTGGTTTAGACACCGGAGTAGGAGATGGTGGCCTTTGTTTTGACACACTAGGCGAAGGTGGGCGAGTCTTCTGTCTGTTGACAAAACAATATTTTTCAGGGCTAAGGCTGAAAATCTCAAACTTGCAACTAGGACAGCAGTTTACTTTGGTTAGCTTACATCACATAGCTCACTTTGGAAAACAAATTCACAGACAAACTACTGGTGCCTTCCTCATAAAAGTCAAATACAGGATTCCAAAATACCCTAGGCATCTGGACTTGCTACTTGTGGGCTAAAATCAAAACAGGTCTGCTAGCCCAGACCTCCGTTTACTTCACATCAAAGATGAACTCTGTGTTTCAAATCCAAGAAGCTTCCCTCAAAAATACAGATAAATCAACTTATACAGAAGCTCATGTACTCCCTGTTGGCTTTAGCACACAGATTGTATACAAGACCAGGATGTATTTTGTCTGCATGAAAGAGATAAAGGTTAAAGTAAGGGCTGCAGCCCTACTGTGGAAAAGAGAAATCAGATTGAGAGCAAAGTCCTTATGTATATAAACACGGCACAGTGTAGGTCATCCAAATGCTAGCAGCAGAGCTGAGGCAGGAAGCAGCCCTCATTTTCTTCTGCATAAAAGAAGGTCTTTAACCTGGCCACCTACCTAACTGCAGAAGGTGACGGAGGACGCTTCACCAAATTAGCAGGAGAAGGGGATCTTCTACGGGCAGACACAGATGGTGAGGGAGGGCGTCTTAAACCAGAACTTGGGGATGGTTTTTCTGTTTCTGATTTCTAAGAAGACACACAGAAACAAAATCATGCTCTCCAGAATACAGAGGAGTTGCTACCACGACAAACATACCAAATTCGCAACAAGATGTACCGTACATTTCCTTGTTCCAAAACACAGACCCAGTTACCTAAATTAAACTTCAGGAACTGTAAGCAGCAAAGAGCATGCCTTTAAGATACCAGAGAGATCAAGGACCATAAAATCCCACTTTGATTTCAATACTGCATATTTGAAGCAAATGTTATTGAGCGTTTCAATAAGCAAGCAAACTGTTGAAACAGGATCCCATCCCAAGCTGTTCCAACCCCCCCTGATTCATACCAACCTAATTCCTGTGGATCTTCAACAAACCTGGGTTAAATCTGGTGAACTTGCATCAGATGAAGATACAGAGGACTTCAATCTGTCGATGCTACGACTGCGCACGGGCACTTTAGGAGTTGGGACTGGGGAACTGATGGAACTGGCTGAAGCTGAACGAGGACAGAGGTGAGATTCTATAAAAGTTAGGAATTTGACAAGACAAAACGAGAACCAAGTGCACAGCATAAGAACAGGAGAAAAAGAGGGAGAAAGAGAGAAAGATTGTTCGTGTTAGAAACCGTACAGAGAAACACCACAGGCAGTGCACGTTGCAATGGGTCACAGACACAGACACCACCACCACACGATTAGTACTTCGGAAGCAACAGCACCAAGAATAAAACCATTTCGAAAGCAGCAGTCTGGCATAGATAAAAATAAAATGCTTTTCCAAATAATGTCTAAATTTGCAATACACCAGTGTTACTTTAATTTTAGTCAAGCTGCATCTCATCACAGATACTTTGGTTTTAATGGCTTAGCATCTTTCTTTACAAGTTCTTCATGACAGGTTCAAAATTTTAAGCCTGGTTCCCCCATACTCAAGGAGGAAATCTTCCTTCTTTTCAAACAGTAATTATAAAGGAGCATTGCATTAGGAATCTGAGCGCTACTTTACAAATTTTTTTTTTTGTGAAATAAGCATTGTGCAATATTATTTTATTCTCCTTTCCCTCTCTGACCCCTTTATTAATATATATTGTGCCTTTTATCCACATTAACAAATGAAAATAGGTGGTGTAAAAGAAACATATCAAGAGGAAAAAAAAGGTCAACTGTTAAAGTACCTTTCCTACCTGAAGTATCAGTCTTTTCACTAATAAGATACTGTCTTCTAATTACTTTTTTCACTAACATAATCATAGATGAATAAGCATACACAGATGTAAAAATCTACTTCTGAAACTAGATATTGGATTTTCTAGGGGCTGAATAAACTGTGACAGATGCCAGCACTTAATTTTGTAACTCTATGGAAAATACATTTTATTTTTATATTCACAGCATTTGTGCAAGGAGAACTGCATTCTGGTTGTGCAGAGTTTGTGCTAAAGCACAGGTACGTTCCTACTGAAATGAAGAAAGTACCTTTAAGTGAACTGATAAAAATGTAAAAGTTATCTTTAATTCAGCAATAGTGAATAAGTCACATGCTGTCAGTAGCAGTGAAAAAGATGGTATTTCCCCACATGACATGAACTGAAATATTCATGGTGAAATAAAAATGGCACATAGATAGGTGTGCAAAAATATGACCACTGACTACAAACTGAAAAAGTAAAAACTGAGTATTTCACAGGGGAGCAGTGTAGAAATGTCACCATGCCCAACAAGGACCAAGTTGAGTGGCATAAGATAAAAAATAAAGATGGAAGAACATACTGAAGAGGAAACAAGCAAAAATGGGAACGCAAGTTGTAAGGTAAGAGAGGAGAAAGTGACTCCACCTTGGTTCCAGGTATGCATTTAGTGGGGCATTCTTACAACCAGTAACGATTATCAGACACGTGGGATGCAGCTAGGGGTGCCCACGGTGCAGATTTGCACGCTAGTACTAAGTTGAGCCACAGCGTGGGCTTATCAGCTCAGTCTGGACTGATATGCAATTGCTGGAGCCAGCCAAGGTTTCTCTACAGCATCTTCTCCTCCTAGTATGCTTCTGATTCTCCAGTCAGCCTGAGTGAAGACAGCTCAGGGCCCCCTGCACTTAAGACAACCCCTTGGTCACCTTCCTACAAGTTTCTCCTCCTAAAGAAATTTAGGCTTTGCATTTATTCCTTTGAGCCTCCTTTGAAATTATATGTTTGTTTGGGTTTTTTTTCCCCCCTTTAATTTCTTAACACTGTCCTCCAACCAATACACCTCAGACTGAGGTGAGGGTACACTCAAATGCAGGTCTCAGTCAAAACAAAATCACCAACAAAACACCAGATCTGGTTCTCTGCAGAGCAAGAACACTGGCGCCGGAGTTTAAAAGCCAGTATTACTCTATAGTTTTGTAAAGTAAACATGCAACGTAGCATACGAATTGGTTATCACTGACCAAAGAAAAGTACTGAGTAAGTAATACACATAACCATATAGTAACTGCCCGATTCATACTTCACCGTGGCACAGTTAGTGACTATCATGTAAATGTTCTTGCTTGAAGAGCAACTGCATAAATTTTTCAGGCTTTGCTGCCTTCCTGTTACCTGAGGGATCTTGTCCATCAGCCGACAATGCAGCAGCACTTTTACTCCTAGCTAAGGAGGCCTGTGTGGGGGCGAGGAGGCGACTGATTACGCTACTGTCCAGAGGACTGAGCTGGGAACGGCGAGCTGAATGATGGGAACAAATCAAAAAGGATCCAACATGAAATCGTATAACGAAAAAGAAAAGCAGTACAAAGCAAAGGCAGTTTGTGAGCATTGTTGCAAATCGTAACAGTTTTGGAAGGAAAATACAGAAGTCATGGAGAGGGAAATCCAGACTAAAAGCACAGAAGAGTTAAAACACTGCAACCTCTTACGCTGGGCTTCTTGTCCTCAGCTTGCTTAATACTAGTCATTTTAATGTGCAGAGACTGCCATGTATACAACAGAGACGAATGGTGAACTCAGTCAAAACATGAAAAGCTTTTGACCCAGCTCTTCAGAGCTGTATTCTCTACATTGCAGGAAAGGTTGTTCTGCCATAATAAAAAGACGACTTGCAAGTCAAAGCAAACTGTTATCGTCAGATACCATTTGCACATACAACTTCACATGGACAGCATCCATCATCCTCCCATACAGTAAAGGTTCTGAAGCAGAATATAATTTCCACTGTTGGCAATAGCTGCTGAAAAGGCAACTTTGAGAACTGGTAACTCAAAGGGAAAAACGTGTTAGAGAAGTTGCTAGTCTTCAGCTTTAGGAAGAGCTCCTAGAAAAGAGGTGTTTGTAACCAAGTGGGGAATACACAGACCAAGAGGGTGAAGTTAGAACAGGTTTCCTCCTCCATTTGCATGCACAAAGTTTAGGCCAGCAGCAGGAACAGAGAAGTTGCTTTTAAACTGAATAATGAAAGAGAGCTTAAAAAGCAAAGGTAAGATTTAATGAAGAAGTGAACGTATCAGCGGCACTTTTACTCTCTCAGTTTTAAACCTACCAGCTTTCAATTAAGTGTCTCTCAAGCAGAAAGACATTTTGCTATCTACTTACAGTGCAATTTAATAAAGTCAAAGTCCTCCTTAGCATTTCATTTTTGTCCAAAGGCAGAAATTTAATCTTTACCATTTACATTTTTATCTTTACCGCTATATAACTAAGAAGTTCTAGAAATTTAAGAACCAAGGAAACCAGTGAAAGGAAGCCTAGCCAAACTTTACTAAGAATGGATTTAAAAAGAAATATTCAGCTTTATGAAACAACCACCTGGTTTTTCTTCCTTTTTCACTTTTTCTAGTTCTGGACAGGATTGGGGTTTACTACTCATTCTATTCAAAGATGTGCTCCTCTTCTTTTCTGTTCCTCCTAGAGACCAAGCGTAAGGAAGATTATTTTTAACAAGATATTTATATATATGATTTTCTAAACTGACATTCCCATGCTTTGTTTTTGCCAATCAGCTAAACCCACGGATGTATCATTATGATGCACAATTTTCTCATGAGCTAAACGGTTTGGCTTCCATTTGTCTTCTCTCCCCCCACCCTTTCACTTTTCAGATGAATAAGGCTGGTTAATAGACACAGCTACCCAGTATCTGGCACTGCAATGTCCACAACAACATTTATGCCACAGTGCTTAGACTACATGCACAGCAGAGAAAGCTTGAGTGAAAACATTTATAATGAAACTGGGACATGGTTTAAAGTCAACTTCAATTATCCCATTTACTGCCTCCCAATTCTCAAAATAAACTGGTTTCTAGCACCTTTCTGTTCCACCTGTGAACCTTTGAGTGCTGACTGCTGAGAATGTAGAGGAACTTTGTTATTCAGTCTGTTTAATGAGGCACTTCTCTTTGTGGTACCTGGAAGTGAAAGCGCATGGATTAGTTACGCTGAAAAGCCCAGAAGCCCCTTCCAACACCTCTTCCACTTCCCTAAGATACAGAAGAGTAATTAAGTCGCTTTATTTTACGAATTCTTCAAGAAGCAGGAAAATTGGATCAGGGAAGAATTACTCTGTATAAAGCATGATTTCTTGTATTCCTGTATGTTACTGATCATAGCCAGAGGATGCCACTCAACAGACTTCATTGTTTGACCTGCTGAGGCTGTCCTCGCATGCCTTTCAAAATAAATACATAATTTTAAAGGCCATTGCTCACAAAGTGGATGAACGAGCTCAGAATTAACACAGAACAGAGCTGTCGAAATACTCCACTGATCCAGGGACAAGCATCTACCTCTCATTCCCACATTCTGCTCCACCACCTTCCCAGGCACATACACTTGGCAGAAGCAATCTGTTTAATTCTGCAACTGCATTTTCTTCATCTGAATTTAGCCATCTTTTACAAACAGCCATCTCTTCTTAAGAGCCAGATCAAAAGTACAAATCACTCTAACTTGCTGTGGTGATCTAAACCAGCCAGACTCTACACCCTGACCACACAGATGAGTTGCAGTCCTGCCCAAATTTCTTGTGTTTCAGGCCATGTGAGAATTTTTCCTCCAAAGTCAACAAGGATTGACAAAGGATTTCAAGGTACAACAGAAAGATTGAAAGCAATCCCAATTAGTTGATAATTAGGGACTGCACTTGTTAGTGGCTTAATTTGTACTTTATAGCCCTGTTTTCTGACTCATACTCAGAGCTGAACCCTGCAGACTATATATATAAATATAATTTTCAATCACTGTCTCCAGTGACTCAGACCCCCTGCAGTTATGCCAGTATAGATATAGTCACTGGTTCCCCTACCAGGCATACAGTCCACAAGTTTTTTCTGCTGCTTCACCTTCCAACATGAACCAGCAAAATCCCTGTTGGCTGTGTCCACATTTGGGATTCTTCTATCACGGCTCATTTGATCCAAGTGTGCAGGCAGACATAACACTGCAGCATAAACTTAGTTGAACTTACTTTCATATTTAACAGCTCTTAGCTTCTTAACACTTTTCATCATTTTAGAAATAAAATCATTTGGGATACAGGCAGGCTCCTACGACATGCTGGGAAGATTCACCACAAGGAAATCTTAGACTGGAAAACAAGCTGATATGTACTCAATAATTTCTGGTTTTCTTAACACGTAGATTAAGACAATTCCTTATCTTTCATACTCTGATTTTTTTTATTTGGAGAAGGTAGATTGCCATGATTCAAGACTAGTTGCATGGTGCACATTTGAAACATGACATGCTGCAGTCAGGAGCTACATCCACCCCAAAGCTGCAATTCAAAATGAGACTGGAAGCCATACAAATTGGATAACAATCTCTAGAGTACAAATACTTGCAGAAACCCTTAAAAAAAAAAAAAAAATAATTAAAGAACTAGTTGGGCTTCCTGCCCATTTCTATTCCTCGGTAGTCACTGGCACAGTAAGTAATCCAGAATGCTTGCCAGCAGTGGTGTGCACTAACAGCTTAAGAAATGCATAATTTGAGTATCAGTATCAAAATCACACTAATTTATTTGGCTAGGAAACGGTGTCAGAGCAGCATGCTATGGCTACGATCATGCTAGAACTCCAGGTCAAAACAAAACAATCTCTTCCTACCCAACGAAACTCTCTCGGGTGTCAGGGTTTTTCATGCATCCTTCTCTAATTGGTTATAGGAGAATTCTAACATTAAAATGGAAGTGTGTGTCTACAGGGTACAGGACTGGCACAACAGAAAGATGTCAAAACTAAGTTGATTTTTTTCCTTCCCACAGGCAATCAAATGACTGAAGCTGTCTACCAGAACTAGGCAAAATTTATTTTTGTACTATTTCTATTTTGCTGAAATTTCAGGGTGTGATTTCAGGCATGCAAACCCGTAAAGATGATGTGAAATGATTTGTGAATCAGTCATTCAACCAAGATTTGACTTTAGT
Organism: Todiramphus chloris collaris; assembly: GCA_025345505.1. NCBI lineage: Eukaryota > Metazoa > Chordata > Aves > Coraciiformes > Alcedinidae > Todiramphus > Todiramphus chloris. The sequence goes on along the minus strand of JANVCC010000049.1, from coordinate 8,002,225 downwards.
AAAACAATTACAGAAATAAAAAAATGAAAAACCAGCAATTTTTACCGTTACTCTTCTCCTCTAACAGAGATCACATCAACTGGGTCAAAGCCCTGAACAGTCAAGCTGGATTAACAAATTGCATGAAATGCATTTGAGATCAAAAGATGTGAGTTACACAGAAAGGGAGGAAAAGGAGTATTGTTACACCTCCTGTCTCCTCCCCAAGTAACAGTTAAGCAGTACCTCTGCTACCAGCACGACACACTTACTTCGCTCAGAAGCATTTAAAAGTGCTGCAGATGATGACAGCCTTTTATTCATGCCAGCTTCTGCCTGTTTGAGGTTTGCTGTGGAGGTGGACCGCTTGCTGGCTGTGTAAAGAAGTACTTAGTTTAGGATTCATCTTCACACCTGAGGAGGCACCTTTCACACACTGCTGCGAGCAAACTTTGGAAGCATTACATCCTGAAAGTTGCTGTTTAATGAGGAACAGAAATTTCATTTTCTTTTTCCCCCCTTTGAACAGACTTGATACAATTAGCACCAGTTGTAACGTGCAGAGAAAAGGCATTTAGTTCAGTGGAGTCACGACAAGATTTTATGCATATGTATGCAAATAAGTGATTTTTAAACCCTGAACTCCTGACGCATAAAGAAAAAAGCTGCTGAGGTTGCGTGTTGCTACCAGGCTGGTAAGACAGAGAGAGTAACAACAAAACCTGAAAAACAATAATTTTGTTCTTTGTTTGTTCCTTCCTTCCTTCCAGGTAGGTATGTCAAAACAGTCTTTCAATCACTAGTTAACAAAAACAAAACAAATGCTTTTGGAGGGATAAAAGCAAGTCCTGAGGAGAGGCAAGAAAGGATTCCTATTTCTGATTACTTCCCGAGGGGTGCTGAAACTATTTTAGCAATTTCCAATTTTTCTCCAAAAGTCACTGTTCAAGTTCATGCTTCCCATCAATTTTGCAACTTTTCTGGGAAAAACCCATCAACATGCCACAAGAGGCATTAATTATTCTTTTTGCATGTGTATACACACACCTAAAAATCACATTTCAGATGGCTAAATTTCAAGTTTACTACAAGCCAGACAAATACCTGCTTGGTAATTTCAAATACTGTCCTTTCAGGATGAACACTACTCCAGAGTGTGAAAGCCTTGGAAAAGCGTGTACCTGTTGCTAGGGAAACTCAATAAGCACAAAACAGTAACAAACAGAAAGCAGTGCAGTCTAGCACAAAAAACACAGGAAATTCTGTACAAACACAAGTAATCAATTTTGCTGGCATACGAGACAGCAAAGATGATTAACGTGAACTTGTTAGTGCATAAGTACCAAAGGAAAAAGCAGCACTGCTCACCACAGAGGCAGCATCTTTTCCCTTTGGCCAGCATGCTATAGCAGCCCCTTATAGCAAGAGCCAGGACATAGGTGTTCTATAGACAGGCCTGTCTCTGCATCGTACTTTTACCACGTACCCAACCCAGGCTTCCTGAGCTAGGGGCCTCCTGCAAAACCATGTCAAGTAAAAAACAGATTCTGGAGCTGAAGCTACAAAAGTGGCAAGCTCTTGTCACAGTGACCGAGAGCAAAGTCCCCACGGGTAAGAGAGAGAAAGGAGGATCTACTGAATCTAGGTAAGACATGGAGATGGGAGCCTAGTGGGTACTTTCCCAACATCATAACAACTTAAAATGCATTTTACAAATGAAGCCTCACTACTGGGATAACTAAAACAGCCTTGAGAGGTTTATGGGTGAAAACCAGGAAACTCCCAACTCATGTATCTGGGTGTTTCCGAAGGTACAGACTACCCTCTAGTGTCTGCTCAGGGAGAGAACAGAACGCCTGCCTCCCCTCCTGTCTGAACTCAAGCAGGCAAGTCTGACAGTCCAAGACCTCTAAATATTGTGGAGATGCTTCATACAATTTTCTCTTGGTTCAAATTAGGATGTGAGCACTTGTTTGAAATCTGAGATCTGGTCTCTCACCTACTGAGAGCCAGATTAAATCTTAAATCTTGCCTTGAGAAAAATTACACCGAGCAAAGGAATTCTTTCCCCGCAGGTTTCAAAGTTCTGGAGGTGAGCTGTGCTGTTTAGTGAAGAGCCAAGGGATGAAACTTCTACTAGAAGACTCAAAAGCAAAAAGTACAAGCTAAACAGAACTGTTCAGAGAAGGGGAAAAACCAACCAAACAAAAAACCCACCCCAGTCTCTAATTTTCAGGGGACCAGAGCTAAGTGGTGAGGCCGTGAATTAATACCTCAGCTGATGCCTTGAAGGAAAAATGATCTAATTTGTGAAGGACATTCATAGAGATATTTGAGTTTTCTTTCTCCAGAAAATTTTAGTTTGCTTTAATTTCCCAAGATCTTAAGAAGTCAATGCTTTTTTGATCAATGTATTTGCAAATATACTATCAGATGGTCTCAACTTTTTCTCTACCTTACCCAGCTTCTGCAGGCTTTAAAGCTTTGGACAACTGACCAGGAAAAACAGCTTTAGAAAAGAGATGGGAAATATCTTTTGAAAAAATACCTCAAGTATCTTTTTTGTATTTTGGGGGGAATCGTTACATCAAGGGATTTGAAATGGAAGCAGCATACAGCACAAATCCCATGTGATACCAAACATATGTATTTTTCTTAATGGAAAGGGGAAATCAAACTGTAGCAGCAAAGCAGATGAGTGCCACGCAATAAGGCTTGCAATGGGGTAAGGAGCTGGGAAACATGGTATGTTAAGAAAATCATTAGGAGAGAGAGCAGCTCTCAATCCCAGCTTCTCACTAAGTTTCACTGAGAGAGGGTGCTGCAGCACTGCCTATCTGAGGTTAGACAAAACTAGTTTAAATAAACTAAGATTATCTATTTCTCACTCCCTTACTAATTTCTACTGGGACAAGGAAGTTCTTTATTTGGAAAGGAGAAACTCTGGTAGCCCAGTTTCTATTCTAATAGCATGTCTCCGCTACAGATGCACCTGAAGGTTTAGTTTACCTTACCAGTCATCACTAAACCTCCCTCATTTACAAGGACTCTGTCATCAAGAATGCTTTATTACGCAGCCTTGCCAATTCTCTTGGCAGACCCACCCCCTGCGTGTTTCAGCTCAGCACTGACAGCAGTGTCATTAATGTAACCCATGACTCCGGGGCTTTCATCAGTTTTTAAACTTCGAGCCATCAGTGCAGTACTTGGTGCATCCCATCCTGCACATCATACAGAATGGCTGATGGTTGGGGAAAGGTTCACTTCCAGAGCACGCTCCCTCTATCACCCACAAGTGCTGCTTTAACAGTCAATGCTCCTAAATATTACTGTTGACTCAGCCAGTTCATGGAAGAACAGGTCTGATTCTGTATATTCTATACAATACACTGTATATTGTATTTCTATACAATAGACAAGAAAGTCTTTAGTCCTAAAATAACATAAAGAATATTTGAAATCTGTTCCCCCACTGGTGTTCATTTTAAGAAACGGAGCCTTTAATACCAAATCTGCTACAGAAAACGACGGTGGAAAAATAGTACTGCACTGAAACTTGTTCTAGAGATGCTGTTAGACAAAGTGCACTACTCAGCCACAACAGTGTCATGTAGCAGAGCTCATATGATGTCATTTTTCAGAGTTAAAAAAAAAAAAAGATAATTGTTGCCTTTCCAGCAATTAGGCAAATATAAGGCGAAAGGAACCAAAGAGGGATTTCTTAGAAAGCCAGTTGGACTTGGATATCCTACATGGTTTGGGTAGATTTCAAACAACAATTAAGTGAGGAGCTTCCATTCCAGAAAGATAAAAAGCTAAGAATACTCCTGCAGCAGGAATAAATACAAGAAGCATAAATCCAATCACTATTCCACATTATCTACCCCAGCAGAGAGAGCTGCACGTTTGAAACCCCAACATAAAATCAAACACCAGTTAAAAACAGTGTGGGTGCACAAGTGTCTAAGTCAAACACTGCATTATCTCTTTTTCTTCATAGTAATTTTTTTTCCAAGCTGGTGCCAAGTTACCCAAATTGATCTACTGTAGCTGAACTTATCTGCTCTTCCTCTTGAAACTTCATGATGTATAAGATACAGTTTAAGTGCCTTTACATCAGGAGCATGTTTCTTGGAAGACACTTTGTTTTTAATGTGCTTCAGCAGCACTGAAGATCTTTCTCCATGATCAAAATGACAGACAAGACTCATGTCTTCACATGAATTAGGAGAGAACAAAGAATGCTATTTTATGTTTGTTATAAAGTTTAGCTTGAAAAATTAGATAAGGTAGGAAAAGAATGGAGAAGGTAAAAAAAAAAAATAAAAGAAAGTGCTTTGCTAACCATGTAAGGCAAATATGATTTCCTAGTTTCAAGATTAAATGACTTTGGGTAATGTGGAATACAGTAATTGCATTTATTTACGTATCCAAGGAACACATGTTAAACAGGTATACAATCCAGTCAAACTGGCTAATTTGGGAGAAAATCAGGGATTCATGCTGTGCAGAGAAAGGGAAAAGAGAAGTTAAATAAAATACACATGCTTTTGCTGTGTTGCCAGAATACGCCACAGTAGTTAAATCACAGTCAGACTTTCATTGCATTTTCAAGTCTCATATTGCCAGCATTACGAGGCAGCTGTATTGAGTTAGTAATGCTGTGAGCATGCACAGATTTGCAGAATTCAGATTTAAGCTGGGTCTCAGCTGAGAGCTATCATCTTAAACTAGCTACAAGACATCATTTTGCTTATTAAACATAGAGCCTTGACAAATATGTCAGTGATCCAAAGTGTTTCTATGAATAACTCAGTCTATGCACTTGAAAATGCCAGAAATCCAGTGAAAATAGATTTAATATATAAAATTATGTTTAGATAATTGGACAGATCTGATGTTGCAAAAGCCTTCATGGAAAAAATATCAAACTGCACAAAGGACCCATCCCCTTTCACAAAGTTTCAGAAAATATAATTTGATTTTGCAAATGTTACTTCAATTGCTGGTAAAACAAGGCAAAAAGAAAACAAACCAAGCCCTAACATATGCTTTTTGCAACTTAAGAAACAATGAAAGGGTTGGAAAATGCCCTAAAAAAAAAAAAAAGCTTAGACTAGTGAACTAATTTATATTCAAATACATGCCACTAAGAATTTCTCTTCTCCTCCCCCACACTGTATCCAGTCATCTTTAAAACACCCAAATGCACATATCCTTTCCCTAAGAATTCCCTCAGGATGCCATGACTTAAGCTGTAGCTTAATTAGCTGGGAGGAATAGTTAAAAACGTAAGGGGCTGTTTTCTACTTAGGGATCACATTTGTTGCACAGCTGGCCAAGATCCAGGAAAAGATCTATAAGAAGATGGTTTTTCTTAGTTTCAGAGAAACAGAAACTCAAGTTTAAAAGGTTAGTAGTGAGTATTAAAAAAAAAAAACCCAAACATAAAAGAACATTTTAGGAATCAATACCACCAGTTCCACCTTCATCTGTGGTCTGTTGTTCTGTAGAAGAAGAAGGTTTGTAAGCCAAGTCACAAGGTCAAACAGCAAACAATGCAAGGTAACCAAGAAATGGGGAAGCTGGATATCAATGATAATTTACATCCAAGCACTTTCAAGCATGTTTTAAACGTTAATATTTAAGCTGGCAGAAGAACTACTACTCCTCACTCAGTGCAACTCCACCAATTCCAAAGATAGGCCAAATTAAAGCATTTTTTCTTTTATTTCTGGGTAATAAGTTACTTATTGGCAGGATCTTCCTGTTACACAGTGGATAAAAAGATCCCTTCCCCTGAAATCCTGAGTTGTTAGTCTGATTTCAGGAAGTTTACAAGCAGAAACAGTTAATTATGTGTAACAGGAAACAATCTGAGCTTGAATTAAAGAGTGTTACAATGCATCATCTAATCTAGAATAGAACTTATTCTCTAAGAAGCTCAGACACTGCCCACTGCATCTCCTTACCCAGTACTGGCCATTCAAATAATCAACATTTTGTAACTCTGAGGGTGTGTTTAAAACATTTTACATGCAATATTACAGTACAGCTGGTTTTTATGTTCTGTTTATCATCAGTGTTAGCACACCATAACATGTACTGCATTTGAAGGACTCAGAAGTATTTTAACATTATACCTTACAGTTCCACTTGTCTGATGGTTGGGGGCTGGCAGCACAATGCTGCCAGGTGTGGTACTTCCCATGAGGCTTCTCTCTTGCTCTTCCCAAAGTCAAAAATAGCTCTAAGTCTGAGCAGCATTTCAGGGCAAGCAGAAATATGAGTTTTTCCCCAAGACCTACCCGTAGATGCTGTTGTAAGATCTGAGATATGAAAGGATGCCCAGATCCCTATGGAAAGTGCTACACCTGCTGGTGTTTGTACATAAATATTCATGTGAGAAAAGATGCTACTTACCTGTTTTGCTCTCTGAATCTGGAGTTATAGATCCTCCCCACGACCATCTCTTCTGTCGTGTTTCCAGTCGCTGATTCCGTTCCAAGGTACGGTGCATAACGGCTTCGTATCGCTCCTATCATCAAACAACATCTCTGTGAAGCTTGTAAATATAAAGCACAGCTATGCCAGAAGACAATATACAGATTCCACCCCCCCAAGAATGACTTAAAATAAGTATGACTTAAAATCTGTTTTACCTATGCTCTGTGATAACAAGCTTTTGTTACAAAAACTGTCATTCAATGTTAAGGGCTATTAATGGTTTCAAAATACTGCAAACATGATTAGGTTGAGCTAAAGCACAGGTAAGGTATTTTGCTTTTTACTTAAAATAGTCATCAAACAGATTTCCTATTCAGTAAACAGCACTACTTAATTTTCTAAATAGTGATGAACCCCAAACTGAGCCAAAATAGTTGCTTACCCTTCAAACTATTTATATTCTGAAGTTATTTCTAAAAGGTGATAAAATCTCCCCATTATAACATACCAAGTATAAGGTTATTTGTGTTTTCAGAGAACTATAGGAACACTGACCCAGGTCTTAACAGATACTGGCATTAAAAGAGATGATGAAATCATAAATAGCAAGGCATGAAGACAAAACTGCAAAAAAGATCAATCAACTCCAGCCCTCAGCAACCACTGCTGAAAGGACAAAGAGGACTGAAAGAAGCTTTGACTTCTGTCTCCAGGACTAAGTAATGGGGGAACTTTCGCTCTTATACATAAAGATGAACTGTAACCACACTAGACTGTTTCTTCTCAGTCAGGTTTCAATACATGTGTCAACAACAGATTTCTCTTCTGGAACAGCCATATCCCAAGTGATCTTCTGAAGCAGTATTTACTGCTGATACATTACAGCACAATGCCAAGGGGACTCATTATCCAAACTTTCTCCCTCTTGAGGAAACGAGGCTTTCACCTTCTTTGAACATCGCTTCACAACACAAATTAAAGAGTCACAGTGTATAACAAAGTAAACTTGGAAGGAAGGGGGAAAGGATTCCAATCACTGATAAAATATAAAATGAGCAGCTTTCATTTGAAATAGAAAGCTTAGCTTCTCCTCTGTTAAAGAAACCTGAACTAAGGTTCACCTAAGGTGCCAAGGTACCCAGACATGATGCAATCCGTAGATAGTATTTCCACGGAGGTATCCGCAATGCAGTTAATTCTTCAAAGTCACAGTTAAAGACACAGGCTTCACTTCACAAACAACAGAAAATCAGTTATCAGCAGTTCAGGCCCACCCAAACATTTCTGCCTCTCCTCCAGCAATGTAAGCTATTCCATGAAGTCCAAATGGAATATCAATCCGAACACACCCTGAAGCCAATTACAGATCACCAAACAGCAGTGTAAATACTGCCAGTCAAAGCGGGTAAAGAAGATGTGCTGCTAAAACAATGTAACAATGGCTGGACTGCAAGGGAAGAGCCTGCCAGGCTTCCAGGCTCTTCTTCAATGACCCACAGCAAGTTCTTACAACTAGCACACATGTGTGTCATGCCTTTACTGAGCCCTTTCAGACCCTGCATCACATTTAACACATGCTAGCAGACCTACTCCTCAAAAGGGATGGTGTAACTTCAGGTATTTATTTCTACTTTCAGCTTCTATCCATTCACAACGAGTTCTGCAACTCAAATGCTGCTCTGCTGGTCCATGTGCAGTCAAAGCAGAGGCAAAGAGTTGAGTTGGAACAGTCAGGACACAGTTCAAAGCAGCAAACGCTAACTACAGAGATAACATCACCACCCATTCGACATACAGTAACAAACTAATTCAGGCTGCAGTGGGACTCCCAGGAAGCAAGACACAGAATTAAGAAAAGTCTAAGACCTGTCACCCACACTGATTCACAAACAGAATCTACAAAGTGAGCCAAAAGGAATCTAGAAATCCAGGAATACAGGGTGGGGTTTTTGATCATGCAAGAAACAACCAATGCCTTAAGAGCAGCCACAGATCCTGAAGTCCTGTGTGCCTTGAATGTAGCTAAAGCCAGATCTGGGATGGGGAAGGAGAACTTATGTCTGTATGATCCACTTTACTGACAGGAAATATATTTTAATGTTCTAATACATTCACCATTCCAGTAGCTTTCTGTTTCACACCACTTCAGAGCATGGTAATGTATGAGTGTCTTTAAAACTACAGAACTTTGATATGCAGTACCTTTTCCTCCTCTATTTTTTGTTTTCTCTTTTCTTCTACTGCTGCCCTCCGTTGTTCCTCTTTCTGCTTCTGTTCTTTTAGCTTTCTCTGCCTTTCTTCTAGCTGTTTTTCATACTGGAGTTTAGCTTTTCTCTCCTTTTCAAGGATTTGTGTCTCTTTGGCAGCTGTAAATTTTTTAAGAGAAAAAGTAAAATCAAGCTTAACTTATTCATTGATATTGCAACACACCTTAGAGGTAAGAGACTACCAAGCAAAATTATCATTTGTTAAAGCTGAAACATACATCAAGATTAGCTTGCAGAGCTGGATGACACTTCACATGACAACAGTCTTTAATTCTGTCCCCAGGTTAGGCTAGAATTAGAACATTTCCTGCCATTAGACTTCACTGTCTAGACAGGAATGTCAGGACAGGCATATACCTCATTATGCAAATACTTTTCTTGTCATTGTAGTAGTGAAGTCTTACTTTATAAGTAAGTCGAGTATCAAAAGGCAGAATTTTCCATGTTGGGATTTTTTTTTTTTTTCAAACAAGATATAGTGAAAAGATTTACAGCACTGAGTAACAAGATGGGAAAACATCAGAGTTCAAAATAGTTATGGCACTGTTCTCTGCAGCCTCTACCTAAGGCCCAGCTGTGTGCAGTTTAACAGGAAGCCCTGTAACAAAAAGCTAGTGGTTGAATACACGAGTGCAAGCACTTTCTGCAGCTAGACTGATGATGAACTTGGGGACCAGGTAATGACACCAACAATCCACAGGCAGTATCTACATATAAAGTCCCCCCCAGTACTTCTGAATTTATATGCATCCTAGTCATAGGCTCTGTCCCTGGCAGGATAACACAATCATTCCCACTGCTGTGTGTCTTTGCTTTTACGTTAAGAAACAGAGGCCAGAGAGACACCACTCCTCACAAGCTGGGAGACCAAGAATTGGGACTGCAGGACACACTGTGACCCTTTCATCTGTTGCTGCACATACATGCACTGATCCACACCACAAACAGCGTAAAGCTGCCTAAAAGTTTTATACTATTCTCTAGGTCTCAGATTCTTTGCTAAGATAAAGCATATACTGCTGACACTTCAATGCAGGAGGCATTTCAGTGTGCCAGGAAACAGGAGACACACTGTTCAAGGCAATCAAGCCATTCAACTAGATAAATCTTTTTTTTGTTTTCTCTGAATCAGTGTTTCCCAATCTTCAGTCTTCAGGGCTACAGGAAGCAGTTCTAAGCCAAAAGTTTTACTTTTACAAGTGCTTCTGTTAAGGTTTTCAACAAGAAACTGGCTAAATTTTCTTGGTGGTCACTAAGATATGGAAGGTCAGAACGAACATACAGCTTCAAAAAGCTGAAAATCTCTGGAATGTTTTCCTCTCAGATCTAGTACTTCTCCATTTGGGTTCACAGATGGTCACTGATGCAAGACTAAGAGCAGACCTTGTCTCTTGTCCCCAGCAAGTTGAAAGAAGTGACTGAACAAGGAATTATTCCTTTATGACAAACATTTTTGGAAATTGTATTTTAAATGAAACATGAAAAATACCATGTTGCTTTTCCCGCTCTTCTCTACGCTCCCTGGCCAGTCTTTGTCTTTCTTCTGTTCTTAGAGTGGAACCATCTATTACTGTTCATAGAAAAATGGAAGACACATAACTGTCAGTTATTGTGAACATCAAATAAAAAAAAATCTAAAGTCTTTACTATCAAAAGGATAATGGAACTTCTGAGAGATATACATACTTCCAAAGCATTGCACACTTTACCTAAAGATTGAAGATGTTCGCAGAATTCACAGGAAGCTGGATACCCCCCTTTTTCTCCCTTCTATTCCCTCACAACAAGCAATCCATTATTTTTAAAAGGTGCAGCAGACAGCAGACACAATATTAAAATGTCCAACACATACAGTCAAAAGAAAGCCTGAGCAGAAGTCATACGTGTGAGAACATGCGCTTATTCCAAATTCAGCTCCAATCCTCATCCTTGTACATAGTAATTCCTATGGTCAAGAATTACAGAAATCTAGGAAAACTCCATCTGAGAACAGACAGCTCACCCCTCATGACAAATTCAAAGCATTGTAGGATAGCTAATTTGCAGGCTAAGCAGAATCAAGACTGCTCAAGTCTTTGCAGGTATAAAAACCTGATTTTCAATGGGAAGTGAACTGGTAACGTGACCAGAGCACATAAAAAAAAAAAAAATTTCGTTATTGTTAAGTCCCACTGAAAAGACAGGCAACTTCACCAAGTGAATGCCAAACAAGTCAACAGAGAAAGTCTGTCATCAAAACTAGACATTCAATCAATCTACCATCGATCAGGGGCTTCATGCTCTGATGCTCCCTGAAGAAAGAGCACCAAACTTCTTTTAAAAAGCTGCTTCATTCATTCCCTACTTACTCTCCCTTGTGAACCCAGTACTTCATTAAGAACAATGACAAATAATTATACCTGGTTTAGTTGCTGTCTTTATATTTATTGAGGTCTGGACTGCAATAGGGCTAATGCCACTTTGGCTTCTTCTTTCTTCTGCTATGGCTTGGGCTGCAGCAACTGTGAGAAAGAACCATTCTATATTAATAACAGCTCTAAAACAAAACCTCATTAAATAAACACCTAAAATAAATACATAAAATTCTATCTGGGTCTACAGATACTTTTATTAAAAACTAACTTGGGAATACTTAACTTTTAAGAAGAAAAAACTTGCTGAATGGGACTTGAGACCTGGCACAGCTTCTCTTTGTGAGAACAGCAGTTACTAAATCTTGTGTTTTAAAACGCATAGCAGAGGAATATAGAGTTTAAAAAAAAAACCCAAAAAACCAAACAAACCATCACACTTAAGTAATTTTTCTAAGAAGAAAACCAATATTTATCAAAGTTATGACTCTGACTTTCACTTAATAATAAAAACTCTTTGCTACCATGTGTGCATTTGCAGGCTGAACACATACATGCAATAATCAGTTAGGACTGGTAGAATATTCTGATGAGACTCAAGCAGGGAGAGGTTTATGAAAACCTTTCATTATTTCATGCACGAAGCAGGAATTGGATTAGCTGCATAAAGTAAACGATCAAGGGATGCTTATGATGGAGTTTAAAATGGGATCTTGAAAAAAAATTTAAAAAAATTATAAACTAGACTCCAAAACTACTGGGTTTTTTTGTGCATTTGTGCAAAGATCCACTCACCTGATCTGAGTTTCACCAAGGTGAGTACAGTGAACTGCAGGGCTATGACTCCCAGTTAACCATACAGAATAAAATTGCTAGCAGTATTAATTTTGCTAAATACCAAAACCCATTAAGGCAGGGAGACTAATTTACTGTATCACTTTCCAGAGATTTCCTTTATTTTTAGTATCAACTTTCACTTCAGTCACCTTTTAGGGTGTGAAGGTGAAGCATTACAGTAAAGCAGGCAGGGTAACCCGTCAGACAGCATTACTCCATTTTCCTGCACAGCTCTGAACAGGAATGTCCTTACAGCAGGGACACCTTGTTCTCACCTTGGCTGACAGATACAGGGAGATCAGCTTGGTTCTTACAGAAAAGCTCAGCTTCAGGGGAAGCAAGAGAACACACCACATTAACCAAACACAAGGAAGCTGAAGTAGTTGACACCTGCTCTAAACAGAAAAGGCAATCCACAGACCTACCAGAAAGCTGGGGAGGGACTTTTTAGGCGTGGGGCAGTGATAGGACTAGAGGAATGGATTAAAGCTAGAGATAGGTCGATTCAGGTTAGACATTAGGAAGAATTTCTTCCCCATGAGGGTGGTGAGACACTGGAACAGGTTGTCCAGAGAGGTGGTGGAAGCCCCATCCTTGGAAGTTTTTAAGCCCAGGCTGGATGGGGCTCTGAGCACCCTGCTCTAGTGAGAGGTGTCCCTGCCCATGGCAGGGGGCTTGGAACCACATGATCTTTAAGGTCCCTTCCAACCCTGACAATTCTATGATTCTGTGTGCTGTGCTTTCAGCCGTGACATGAAGGACGAATACTAGAATTTGGTGTTACACTTAAAAAACAGATGACAACAGCTTTGCCAACGATCTCAGGCTTCCCTTTAATAGAGTAGTGCAGAACGCAAAGGAGGAAGGAAGAGTCTCCCTCTTCTCCACACATTGCCATGACAACTAGTTGTGTCATGGTAATAACCCTCCCTAAGGCCCTGCCCAAGAACAATCACCTCCAAGTGTTTAATCCCATGTGATGTCAGTGATAAATGCCGATTACAATACTTATTCAGCAACTCCAAATTGTCACCCACAGCTGTTGCCATGTCTTGAATTAATTTTTCATTGCAGCACCAAACAAAAGTCTTCCTCAATTCCATCCCATAGATCTCCGAGACTCTTTTCAAACAAGTCGGAGAGCAGATACCCCGACGGGGTGAGATTACCAACTGGAAGAGAACAGCTGAGAAAGGACTCACTGTAATTTCACTATGCAGAGCAAAAGTCAGTCAAAAAGCTCATTTTGTACACTGTTGGACGTCACGTGGGTGGGAATCTAGCCCAAATATTCATCAAGTGGGTAACAACAAAATTTTACGGTCTCGACACAATTAGATGTGAACACAGCCTGAAGAAAACCAGCCTACTGCAGGTTTTGCTGAGAGGGAAAAACCACACAGCCAGGGCATTTATACACAACCACAACTCTGCAGATCACAAAGGTTCAAAGAATGCAAGCTTCTTCAAATACCATTAAAAGTTAAGGCAAATAAAGAAAACCAGTTTCATCTTTTCTTCAGTCTCCATCAGCAAGAGAGGAAGACCCAGACAACTCAGCCCAGCCCAGTAACTACACCGGGTTCTGACCCACACTGGCATTTTCCCTCAGCTCTCAAAAGTTTAGACAGCTAAATTTCTGTAACAGAAGCAAGCTGCAATTTAAACAGATACAATATTCATCTTATTTTACTTGCAGAAGTGTTCTATTATTCGAAATCTTGTTGAACAAACCAGGCATAATGGATGGCAAGGATTATGTATTTATTTATTCATTTAAAAAATAAACAAACACTTGATAATGTTCATGATTAGAAGGCACTCATTTAAGAAAATGTGTCATATCTGCAAAGCAATTAGTTCATTTTAATTAATTAATGTTGCAAAAAAATGACTCAAGGTTCTACAGAACAGGAAAATGGGTTACAGAAACAGCACAGCTTGCAAAGGACAAAGAGGTGGAAAAAAGCAGAAACAATCAAAGGGTTTTGTATGTCAAGGTTGGGGTTTTTTGTACGTCAGTTAAAGCATTTACATTATTGCTTCAGTGTTTCATTATTTCATATAAGAAAGGTACTTAGAAATCTGAAAGAAGCAGATTTAAAGGCACTAGGACTGCACCTTCCCTATGACACAGAAGCAACCCATTTCACTAACAGAAAGTTAGTTAAAAGTGAACTGGGGATTTGAACACAAGATTAAAAGGGCAACAGCATCACGTGAGATGCATCCCCAGGATGTGTGAGCTCAATTTCACCAAGTCTCGGGTCAACAGACGAATTTTACAGCTCTTATCAATTTTATGGTAAATTCACAACGTGGAACTGATTTCCAAAATTCACATTCTACCATAGTAAGAGGAAATGAATTGCACACTGTTGTACTCTGCAACCTTCAAAAAAAGGTACAGATTTTATTTCGGTTTAATATGATAAAAGAAATTTTCTTTTTTAATACATTTAAATATACTTTGTCACAGGCACCTATAACTTTTTTGCCTAGCTTTCCATAATGAATGTAGCAGTCTGATGTGGAGCAAAGGTTCACTGAAAAGAATTTTCCATAAAATCTAACTATCTCTGTAAAATAAGCCTGATATTTCTGTAATCAGGATACAGCAGAATGGAAAACCAGTTAGCAACCACTTCACTACAACCTGTATCACCTGCTGTATTACTGGGGGATGCCTTCACGGACATATTCAACAAGCTTCCCAGAGAAGAAAAATTCTCTTAGAGGCAAATGACATCTCATTACTACTGTGAGCTTCCCCTCCCACAGCAGTTGCCAAGGGCTTTCACAGCTCTAAGTTGTGATCAGCATAATGTGTGCACTTTTTTTACAGCAGTCTACTTTCAAATACTTCACCTAAAACTGATAAAAGTCCATGTCACACATAGGGCCAGTAATAATATTTGCCCTCATGCATAATAAAATAGGGCTACTTGGAACATAAAATGGTTAGGTAATTTGGGAAGCAGTTTTTCTCCTGCACCTTCATCACTATTCAGAATTATGTGTCTGGCCAAGCGTATTATGGATAAACTAAACCAAAGGAGGCATCAGGAACTGGCTGCTGTGGGAGGCACAGTGCCAGATAAAGCCGACTGGTCCAACTTCACCTTCCAGCTCACGCTGGCTGGGCAGGTAGGGCGATGCCTCCCGCGCACCGAGCACCATGGTACCTCCCTTCACCCATCAGGTTTCCAGTGTGCCCTGAAGAGACCCTGCTAAAAATACAACTTAGTTTCTATTTCAATCCTGGCACTGAGTTAATACCCTTGGCCCTTGCCAAGGCTGTCAAAGGACCCGCACAGTTGCCGTTCTTAGTAAACCTCATTAGAGGCTGAACCAGCTCCATCCCTTTACCTAGAGAAGTTTAGGGCTTCCATCCCATCACCTCCTCCAGCATCTGTGACCTGGCTGGATGCTGCCCCCCGGTCGCTCTTCCCTTCCCCTGCGCAGTAAGGAGAGCAGAATGGGCTGAGGATTTTCACAGCAATCCTTCTGGTTCTAGCAATTTACTGACTCATTATGTGAGACAAACGAACAAACAAAACCCCAGCCTTTGAAACAAACATTAGGAAGCCTCCTGAACGCTAAGCATCGTTATGAATCTCAGTGTTTTCATTAAAGCAGGTAACAAAAAGCTAATAAGCAGTCCACAGAAGGGAACTTCTCAGCACACCGTGTCCAGCCTGCAAAATGCCATTTGTGTCTTGTACCACTGCAGGCAGCTACTGTTTGTCTAGTGGGTAGCAATCCTTTTCAGTAACTCTTCAGATCCTCTCTCATTTCATACTTTTTGTACACACTTTTGAGAAAGACAAGAGAAGTCAGCATGCAAGTCTGTCATTTCTGTGCACTGTCTTAAGCCGATTTCCACTCGTTAATTAACACAGGCTAAGACAATGGATGCAAGATTGTATGTTAGATGCTTTAAAAATCAGGTATGAGTTTTACACCGTTACTCCTTGTTTAAAGGACACCAGAAGAAGGATGCACTCTCACACTAGCAGGAGGACAGCACAGAAAGTTTCCAACAAGGAACAGAGGAGCTCTCTCTGTATGCATTCCTCTTTTCCCTGCTTTCCCCCTTCCTTCCGTGTTCCCCTGTTGATCCTCACGTCCCATCTTTGGACTGCAAGGACTGACAGGCTCCACAACCAAACACATGAGCCTCCCAGTAGGCAACTTCTGAGGGACCAGCTGGAAGGCAGATGGTTCTCCTGTTTTGTCTGGGCAGTCAGCAGATGGGAAGCACGCAGATCTCCAGCAAGCTGTGCATGCCGTCTCTCAGCTTCAGCAGGCCAGAAGAGCTTCTGGTTGTCTTAGCCCTATTCCAGACTATTTGCACACTTTCATTCTACATTTATTCCCTGCACAGGATACCTATTTTATTACATTTTTTCGTGCTTTCCTCCCCTTAAGCCCATTTCTGCAGCTCTTTCTGTACAGCTATCTGGCTTTCTCCCCAGTGTTCAAGGCAGTTTATAGGATAATTTCTTCAGTTCATCACAAGTATCAATCCCACCAAAAAACTCCTGACACACACATCCCTTTGTAGTATATGAATTAGCAGCCCCACAAGTAGTATTTGAGACATATTTGCAAGAATGAAAGTTTTTACTTATTCTTAAACATCCGCACTCTGATTAAGAGCTGGAAAGATTAAAAGAAAAAAAAAAAGAAAAGGTTTTTTTTTCACATCATTAACAAAACACTACTTAGAAAGAAACCTATGAAGATACAGCTGAAGTAATCTCAAAGAGACATTTCCGTATTCATTCACCCCTGGACATGATCAGAGAGGCACCAGGAAGGTTGTTAGCTCATTTGGGTGCTGATCTCTCTACAGTTTTCCCTCGGGGAAGTACATAACCTAAAGCAAACTTGAATGTAATGCAAGAAAAGACCAAGGAAATAAAATTTGCCCTTTAACCAACTGGCAGACATCCACTGTCCGACACCGTGCCAGGTGAGTGTCACCCTTAGCCCAAACACTCTGACAGTGCTGGGAACATCTCTCCTACAGAGCCTTACTGCTAACTGCTGTCACCCGTATTCTCTTATTTTTAAGAGACTGCTCAGCCAACAGTTATGCTTCTCTCTACTCAATGGAAATAGCAACTGCCAGCACGATGCTCAAAGAGGACAAAGATGTCACCAGCTCTTGCAGAAGCCATCACAAGGCCGGTAAGAAGTGCTGCCTGTACTGTGTACACAGGGCTGACAAGCTAAATTCACCCTGTTCTTCAGAAAAGCCACCCAGCTTCACAATTTGGGGTCCTTTATTAGTAAGGTATGTTATTATTCATCACTTGAAAGAAAAGAAACTGAACCACAGCAGACTCTGCTCTCACTCACTGGCTTTCTGCTGCTTTCATTTTCCTCTTTGCCACACTCTTCTTCCTCAGCTTCCCAAAGAAACGTGAAAAAGCTTTGCATTCTGCATGATCCCCTGGTCACTGCTGTTTGCTTCAAAGAGCACAATCTTTCACCACGACTTTTGATACAACGCGCTTTGTACAAAAAGGCCCTTCCAAGAGGACACTTGTCAAATTCACACATTCCCACTCTCTGCAAACTTTAATGCAATTCAGATCACTTTCCTGTTCAACCTGGCATTAGGTATTAATCTGTTTATGGCATTGTGCTTACCAAGCTTATCTGCACAGTGACCTCTCTTCAGAGCTGATGCTTCCTGCATGAAGGACCTACAAGTCTTAAGAGTCCCAACCATGTTCTCTAGCAGGCATTGCTGTCTTGTCTTTGCTGTGTAAAGAGCACAATCTTATCAAGACACAGCCCCAGGGAAGCCAGAGCTTTGGAAAGGTTGCCCTGCTCAATATGTTTCTTAGGGAAAGAGAGTCACTGAGGTGTTTGTACTCTCTGTAAATTCTCCACCAGAATACAATAAGGCTGCATTTTAGATGTAAAGAAAATATTTTTGCATTTTTTGTGAGTTGTCAACCACCAAACCCTTCTTGCCAACTGCAAACCAAACTGAAATTGCTTTCAGTCACCTTGAGTGATTTCTTTTCAAAATGCACTAGACGCTGACTGCTGTGCTGATGCAAGAATCTGTGACTGGAAGTCCCTTGTGAAGCTTCCCACGTGTAACAGAAATCAGTATTTATCTGTTTCTGCAGAGCTGAAATTCCAAAGTAACCTAATACGCTGGACTAAATTGGAAGTATTTTATAAAATAAATATGCCTTTACTAATTTCAAGTGGATTCATTGTGAAATTTAGTAGTTATGTCACTTAAGATAGGTGTGTGTACAGATGAATACTCCAAACCTGACAGAACTAGATGAAGGTGTAACAGCTAAAGAAGGCCCAAAAAGGTGAAATGGTGGAATTTTAAACACAGAATGGAGATTATTAGTACCCACTCTGCTGTACAGCTCATTTTCTTTCTCTAGGAACACCTTCTAGTGTACTCTAGGAGCCTGAGGCATCAGAAGAAGAAAAAAAGGTAACGTGTTTTGTCCCTGACATTGGACTGGCTTATCAGGTGTCACAGCAGTCCCACTTCTACCACGCTCTGAGCAGTTTAGTTCCTACTCTAACTCCAGCTCAAGTGTCAGCAAAAGCCAGACAGAAATCAGCTCTCTGCTTTACTCGTCCAACTCTGGAGGCTGATGTAAATTGACTCCTGTACACATTCCTGCGTAGCCACTGCAAAAAGTATCTTCAGGACAAACTCCTCTGCTCTCTTCCCTTTCACGTCTGTTTTCCCCAGTGTATTATTTCTTTCTTTTATATTGCACTATCCCTAACCCTAGAAATCAGCTAACCTCTGTCTGCTACTTCCCCCTTTCCTTAGCAGTCTGGTTTCTTCTGCTGGCTGGAAGCCTGTTCTTGTAACTGCTTTTGTCCTCGTGTCTGCAGGCTGGCTATTGTTTAATGCACCCAGCCCAAACAATACCAGCACAGAACACAGCCTAGCACTACAAGTCACAACTAACTTGAGACAAACCCTGTGAAAACACCATTTGCAGCTTTCTTTAGATGGGAGGATAACAGCTCCTTTACACCATCCCTGCGAAAACAACTGCTTTTGCCTTTTACACTTGAAGAATTTATGGCAATTTTAGAGCTCATTCAAACACTGTTTCTGCTTCAGAAGAAGAGGGGCTGTGTTGGCATTTTCCCCCAGGAGACCAGCCTCCAGACTCAAATCAAATCACTCAATACAGCCATGCATCAGAAGGTGCTGTAAGACACTGACGGGTCCACAGCATGTTTAATGCAGCAAACACACTGTCTAGAACAAAACAGCGGTGCAAAATGTAAACAGAATGAAACGGCGAGTTTTCATAAAGCTGCATGATTCACCTAACTGATTAAAAAAATGAAAGCTCCAAGGTATTCCACTACAAGTAAAATAAGACCCCAGCAAGGGGATCACGCCCTACCCCAAAGAGCTTAAAGAATGGGTAAATGGAAAATGGCAAAAGGGTGGAAAAAACCCAAGCAGGCTAAAAACACAAGAGAGACCAGTAAAGTGACTGTATTTTTGCTTAATTCATTACCTAGTGGCAGGAAGTCTTTCAGAGAAATCTGAAAGTAAGCTGACACCTCACAATTTGCTCTGGAGATGACCATCCTCGGTTTTGGAAGTACAGAACACAACTTACGTATCAGTGATCAACACTGTGCTGCAAAAATAAGTTAAGAAATTCTCCTGGCAAAACTAAGCAGAGGATAAACTTGCAAATTAATTAACGTGTTCTATTAAACTATGCTTTTTAAGTATAAAGATCTCTACAGGATTTCTATATTCTCGTAGCCAAACCCTCTCGGACTTGAGAGGAGAATTTTAATGCTTGGAAGCTTTAAAACACTTGCCCAGAGAAGATGATTCACAGCCCACTGCAGCATCTTTGCTCCCTCCGAAGATTCAGGTCAGTGCATTTAAACAGCAGAGGGTGTCTGTAAATGAAGAGCCAGTTAAGTGCTCACAAAACAGTATTTAATAAGTTCCCTGAGAATTATGAAGGCAAAAAAACCACTCCAAGGAAAGACAGAGGTATTCTGAGCATGACTGGTGGTTAACTGTTTTCAACAGTAACTTCAGCTGTGGATCCTTCATCTAGAAAGGAGAAGTTCCAAACTGAATGGAAAATAAAAATAATTTAGAAGGAAACAAGTGTCAAGCAACTAGGCCAGCCTTCCTTAAAAGCAAATGCTTGTGTCCATTTATGTTCACTGTGAACACCACATAGGGTGGATGGCTGAGACGCAGGGCAGCTGAGGCTTCTCTGGCAAACAAAACCTCTTTGAACGACATTTGAGTTTTCTTCCGTGAATCCCAGACTCCAAACAAGTTAATCACCAGCATCTAGAACAGTTTTAGCTATTGGGCAGACATCTACAAACACATCGAAAGCGTATCATCAATTAAGAATTACCTGGTTGTAAGCTGCATAATTGGAAGCTAAATGGTGCTAATTTATTTGTGGCAGACCAGGAATTTGAACTCCTCAGTTTGGTTTTAATATATCACGAGCCATCTGATAAGTCATATTCATGGAAGTCATTAAAATTACATGCTCAGAATTTTCTTTGCCAGGGTATCCTTTCACCACAGGACTGCAAGCATCTCAAATTATTTAATCAAGTTTAAAGACAGACAGCAGCATTTGATACCCCTACGATTATGACTGACCCAAAGCGCTTCTTCCATTGATCTCACAGTAGCCCAGTGCTTTTCTTCTTCACTCTCATCACTTTTTTTCAGAACTGAGAATTAATGACAGCATAACAGTACCTCAAATACTCCTATCTGTTTTCTTTTTGAAAAATACAAGTGTGTAAAGAAGCAGCAGTCCTTAACTCACCATATTTTAAGGCTTGTTAGGGACAGTACAAGCCAAGTATCACTGGGCTCTCACCGCTATGATCCTTGCAAGTCATTACTTGTTTAATACTTCCTTCTGAAACATGGGATCCAAATTTATCTTTTGTAATTTTAACATATGAAAAGTATGTAGAGAATGGAACGTTCTGTATAAGAAATGTTTAAAAAAATTGTTTGATTATTTATTTGTTTAGCTTTACAGCAAGAAGCAGAGCTTCTTGAATCCATATAGAGAAATCTCAATAATTCAAAGTTTTAAATTAGAATAAAACCTTTTTTATAAACCACTTACAACTGGAAGTAATCTTCAACATGTTGAGCATCTAATACATAGCATACATCTTTATGAATCAGCATGAAATTATTCCTACTCTATACTATTGCATTTCCATGAACAAGGAGAAAATGAAATTAAGGCTCACAGCCATTACAATTACATTAAGTTCTCAGGCTGACTTGGAAATGTTCTCTCACTACTGGGATCTACGTGAAATTCAATTTCTGCGCAGCTCTTTGCATTCGTCACTTTGGCATTCTGTAAAGCAGCATAACTACTACTTCCACACCAGGGAAAAAAAGATGACACACGGAAAAACCTTAAAGACCTTCTCCAAAGTTATGAGGAGTATGACAGAACAAGAAACTGAAGCCAGGCCTAGGGAATGCCAGTTCAGTGTCCCAGTCACTGGGCCACCTTTGCTGCACAGATGGAATATGTCAAGTCATTCGTACACCACCACCAAGCAAGACAACTGAATGCTGAAGGTGCTTTTACCATAGCACCCACTTACTGTCAGAAACCTGGCAAAGGAATAGTTTCCTTCTCTTGCAGCTTCTGAGACAAGTTTGTAGCCCACCTTTACTCACAACCACTCTGTAAAACTCAAAGGCTTTTAAGGATCCAATTTCAAACGTAAATTCTTTCTCTCTTCCAGCAAGCAGCTCATGCAGACGTGAATTCATCAGTTGCCTGACAGATGCTTCTGGATGCTGAATGATTGTCTCTAGACAGCTCCTGGGGGACTTTGCTGCCAAGACACTGCCAAGGAAGCCTCTAGTACTTCCATAGGTGTTGGCACAAACTTGTATCCCTGAATTACATTTTATAACTGTCACCTAGAGACCAGCCAAATCTGCGCATGTTCCTGACCGCCTGCTTGAGCAATGAAGTTTCACCATTAGTTACCCACCCAGCCTTCTACTCATGACATTTCTGTGTATGTGCATTTGGTAAAGAAGGTACCAGGAACTGTGCTCCAGGAAAGATGGACAAAGCCAGACGGTGTCACTTTTACAGGAAGAAACAACTAATTAGGCAGAAGGAAGCTGTTATTTTATTAGACAACTTCTGACCAAGCTGGGCTTGGCCACACAGGCCATGGGAATTACACCTGCAGCTAGATCTGTTGAAAAAGGCACTTTATTTTTATCCTATGTCCCGAGACAGGTTTCACAAAAGATCATGCAGGTCTTGGAAAGGAAAACATGCATATAGTATTTTAATATAGTGTTCTGAAAAACTTTTGCAACAGTGATTCAATAGACTAGTGGAAATCCCAGCAAGAGCACAGCCAAGCAGAGACTCACTCTCTGCCACTGATACTACAAAAGACAGGAGACTTTAGTATTTCAGTGAAAATTAAGATAAAGCAAAAAATGTAAGCCACAACAGCTTAAATTATATATATATTTTCATTCTGAATACTCGTATTACTCAAGAAAAGCCTCACTTACTGGGTAAACCACAAGTAACAGACTATTGCCCTCTTCTCAAATCTTAATAAGCTCAGCAGTGCTTATGGTATTAGAATAGGAGCAAAAATTCCTCTTCATCCCTGAAGGATGACAGTGGCAAGCATGGATCACAAGAACAGAGTAAGCAACTGCCACTTATGTGCTGCTGTTTCACAGTGTACAATCACAATTCATTTCTAATGTTACGTGATGTTCATGCATCACTGACAAATGTTAAGTGCCTTCTAGTTGTAGTAGCAAATTCTGCTTTTTGTCATCCACCTAAAGGAAATAAGATTGGACAAGTATGTAAGGGCAGGAGATTACTGCAAAGGAATCTCACAACTGACACAACAGGCATGATTTGGCCTGTAGAATCTTAATTACAGTTGATACTCAAAGAAAAACACCTTTTCCTTACCTCAATATTAGCTTGAATGAGCAAGAAAAGAATCTCTTTAAACTTAAGACGTTGGTACAGAAGTTAGTAACAAGTGGCATTATGGCATTCTCCACTTTCAAGGCCTAAAATAATTAACAAGCACTGATCAACCACAAATCAAGCCAGTATCAAGAGGCTGGTAACAGAGAGCAGAGGCAGGGAACAAGAACCCAGCAGAGACTTGTAACAAGGAACCAAAAAGGAAACCTGTGCAAAAAGGTTACTACTATACACAAAGTACACATAAACCTCCCAGACAGACCACGGAAAGAGCTGTGGTTTCTCAGCAAGATGCTGTTCATTTACATTTATTGTCTTTAATCGTGAGATTCCCAATGAGAAGTTCACCAGGAAATGACTGAAGGTGCACAGCACTCTATTTGTGTTGTAGAGATGTTTCTTCTCCAGATTAAGACAGTGAAGTACCTAATTGCCCACAGACCAGGAGAAACCGTGTGTAAGTATTCTAGCCAGGTATTTTGGAACTGAGAAGTTTCCCACGCAGCCAACTGAGCTTAGAAAGGCAGAAACTCCTGTCCCCCTCCAAACCTGCCCAATGGCAGCGTGGGACAGAACAAGCTTTACTGCTGTCTTTGGGTTTCTACATCTTCTCCAGACAGTTGCAGTATCAGACATGCTTGCTGCTCACAACTTCTCCAAACAGCAGCAAATACAATGGCAATTATCTCACAAATTCCACTGTGAAACCGCTGGATTGCAAGGACTATTTCTAAACATCACTAGATTTCCCCAGAGAGCGAGGGAGCGCTGCTGACAAGAAGTCAGGACCAGACTGCAGCGGCCTGTACGCTGACAGACAGCATTGCTTCAATTCACGTTAGCAAGCAGTTCAGTGTTTAGATTCAGAAGTTTAGATTCTGGTTTGGTGTCTTCTACCCCCTGGGGGGAAAAAAATTCAAGGTCTAGCCTTTCCAGGATCTAGTGAGGGGGGCTGTTGGGGATTGGGTTTATTTTGACATATTGGAATACATGCCTATCTAAAGTGAGATGGAGCTGCCTGGTTCAAGGAACTTCTCACCTCTGGTTTTGGGACTAAATCTAGGTCATGACAGCTGTCAGCCAACACAGGTACCTGTCTCTGGAAAAACTTAGAAGCCACAGTATAAGCACATCCAAGAGACAAAAAATTCATCAGTTCTAGCAAGAAGGATAAGGATCAAACAGATGCGGTCCGTGCAGGTGAGAAGCGCTGCCTTTTGGCAGACTGTCATCCTTTCACAGCACTAGATTGTCTAAATTTTGAAAGAAAAATAAAAATTAAATAATAATTCTGACACACAACACATCCAAGGAGAAAGACTGCCAGATAGGAGTTGTGCATTCAGCACCTTTTGCCAGCACTCCTCTCTATGCCATTACACAAGCACACTGAAAACAATCAAGCCAGAGGCTGTCAAAGTAGTTTTTGTACACAGTCCAAGTCAGCTAGTTTAGATCAAACCACAGTTCTCTTATTTTTTTTCGTCTGAGATAAGAAAATGTTTATCTTTTCTAATAGCTCATCCACAAAGCTCAGGTGTGGAGATGTGCCACGGAATTATGCTTAGAACGCACATCATGCATGCACAATACTCGGTTCAGAGCATGGTATTGTTCAGGACCTTAAATATAAATAGGCACGTAAACACACCCAAGGACAAAAACAAAGCAGAGATTCTATAGCCCTCTTAGGAAGCCAGCTCAAAAAAGTTTGTTTGGTTGGGTTTTTTTTTTTTAAAAAGTAAAATTAAGGCACTATCCAATCTTCGGTTAGGAATCAATGCCACAGACAGTCCCTGCCTTCTGCATTCGGGGCACGGAGCAATCACCGGACACATCGCCGGGACAGCCCATCTGCAAGAGCCACCCGAGAAACCGAGTTCAGACCGTCCAGAACCGGCGAAAAATGGGCGACTGCTGTAAGGAAGCGGTCCTGCGGCAACCTCTGCTGCTGCCTGCAAACTGCCAGAGGTCCCAAGTCAGCAGTTAACCCCTCGAGAGGGGGAAAGGACGCTCCGCAGCCTCCAGGAGCCGTCGGGGCCGGCGGGCGGGGAGAGGGGCTGGGCAGCCCCGGCGGCGGGAGGTTCCCTCAGCCCGCCGCTCCCCCAGCCCGCCGCTGCCCCAGCCCGCCGGACACAAAGCCGGCGGCCTGCCGCGGCCCCCGGTCCCGCTCCCGGCGCCCCTTCCCCCCCCCGCCCCGGGAAGCGGGCCGGCAGGCGAAGGGGGGCACCCGGTCCCAAGGTGGGCCGTGTCCTTGGGCCGGCGGAGCCCGGGGGTCCCCAGACCGCCCCCGCCGGGACAGACCCCCCCCCTTCCCGCTTTCCTTCCCCTCCCGGCCCGGGGCCGCGCTGCCCGCTCTCACCCATCTGTTCCCGCAGCCCCTTCAAGGAGGAGGAGGAAGGACAGGAGGGGGGGGCCGCGCCGCCGCCCTCCGCCATCTTCAGCGCCGGGACGCGCGACTGCCGGCCGGGCAGAAGGGGGACGCGGGAGCGCAGTGCGCAGGCTCCGCACCGCCCGGCAGCGCCGCCGCGGGGGAGGGCAGGGCAGGGCAGGGCAGCCCGCCCGGCGCCGGTCCCGGTGCCTCGCAGCGCCCGCTCGGGCCGGCCGCTCGCCGGGGACGGGCGGGGCTTGCCCCGGCGGGGCGTAGCGAGGCGGGGGGGCTGCCCCCGGCCGGGCGGAGTAGCGGGCCTCAAGCGGCAGAGGCGCTTGCTGCCCCTTGCGACATCCCGCCCGGAGCCCGCTCGGGGCGGCGGGTGCTGACCCCCGCGGAAAGGGCTGCCGGAGCCGTTAGAAACGGCCGCTCCGCGGGAGACATCGCGGTCCCCCGTGGGCCCGGCCCTGAGGGGAGACCCTGCCTCCAGGGCCGTCTCGGCAGGGCACGGCCTGTGTGCCGGGCCAGCTCTCCAGCTGCCCCGCGGGCCCGTGCGCCGGCACTGCCACCGGCACTGCCACCGCTGCAGTTACCCTGCCATGGCGATGGGGAGTTGCCGTCCAGCGGGGAGCTCTCCAGGGGGTAACGGGCCCCTATAAATGCTCTCTCTGTGAACTCACTCTTCCAGCAAATGCGCTCAACTGAAGGTGAAGTGGCTCTGTTTTCAGGCAGTGCACCAAGTTTTATTCTGAGCTTGGGCAGAGAGTTGGAGGTGGTTCAGTTGGAGTTGCCTTGCTGGGGCCAACACAGCGTTGACCTAAACCTGTGGAAAACATACGCTGCTGGAAGAGCTCACAGGGGTTGTAACTGCCAATGTCTCCAGTTTGCCAGGTTGGAGTGGCCCATGATCTAAAGATGAATAAGAGAATGGGTTGGGTTGGAAGGGACCATAAAGACCACCTAGTTCCAACCCCCTGCCATGGGCAGGGACACCACCCACTAGACCAGGTTGCTCGAAGCACCATCCAACATGGTCTTGAACACATCCAGCATTAGGGCATCTACAACCTCCCTGGGCAACCTGTTCCAGCACCTCACCATCCTTATAGTGAAAAACTTCCTAATTTCTAATCTGAACCTACCCTCTTCCAGTTTAAAGATGTTACACCTCCTCCTATCACTACCAGCTCTCATAAAAAGTCCCTCCCCAGCT
Source organism: Todiramphus chloris collaris (assembly GCA_025345505.1). Lineage (NCBI taxonomy): Eukaryota > Metazoa > Chordata > Aves > Coraciiformes > Alcedinidae > Todiramphus > Todiramphus chloris. The sequence continues at coordinate 7,975,715 of JANVCC010000049.1, read as the reverse complement.
TTCTCGTAGGCCCTCTTCAGATGCTAGAAGGCAGCAATACAAGGTCTCCCTGGAGCCTTTTCTTCAGGCTGAACAACCTGTCCTTGTAGAAGAGGTGTTCCAGTTCTCTGATGGCCTTTGTGGCCCTCCTCTGGACCTTGAAGCACATCCCAAGTTTATTGGTCCTATGGAAAATTAGGTCTGATGGATTCCAGAAGAAGAAGCAGACACAAATCCTTCAGTTGAGTTGCACCCACTGCATAACTGGCTTGTGACAAGGCTGCGAGTTGAGTCCTGTGTTTCAAGCAGCCCTGGTTTTGTATGTGTTTCCAAAAGAAGAGTGGAGTAAGGATGAAGTAGTCCAGCCAGTCAGGAAAGAAATGACTTAAACACCATTGAATGAATTCCCAGATATCCTTCTGAGTTAACTTGAATTTGTCACTTAGTTGTTACTTTGCTGCCTAGTTTGTTATCAGTGAATTCTAGAATAGTCTCTTCTCATTTTGCCTCTGGATTTATGCTCCAGGCAGAGAGAGGATAAAACAGCATCTGTGGCCATATCAAAGTGTAGGCTCTTTGGGCCTTGTGCAGAAAACTCCCTTTGAAATCAGAAGAGGAAAGTTTACCTGTCAGCGGGCCAAAGAATTATCACATAGATGGGAAGAATACAGAAAAAGTAGCAGTAAGATCATGTAGTGTGTCAAGGGAGTAAATAGGAACCTTACAAAAATTCAGAGCGGCGCTCCTTTTTATCTTGAACATTCAGACCACAGACTTGCCCTGTTCTTTGTTTCTTGTTGGTTGTGTTTGCTTTCCCCACTTTAGCATGTGTGTACAGAGAATCCTTTGTCTGTTGTTTCCTCTCAGTGTTAATAGAATGCCAGTTATTATTATTATTATTATTATTTTAAACAAAAGGGCAGCTAAAGAAGGAAAAAGCCCTGAACATTTGGTTTCCCAAGTTTTTGTTTATAATACATGGTAATAATACCTTGCATTTATATAGGGCTTGCCACTTAGTGACCTCAACGTACTTTATGCGCATGCTGCAATTAAATTTCACCACTGGGAGGCATCCAGATGTATTATCCTCATTGTACAGGTGAGAAAACTGAGTCACTGAAATCAAAGTCTCTAGTTACATCATGAACAAAGCAGCACAGCAAAAAAAAACCAAACCAGCCCAGATTTCTTGAGACCTTTTTCTGTATCCATGTCTTTTTCAATCTTCCTTTCATCGTAAAATAGCATCAAAGTGTTTTTATTGATTTTATACAGCATAAAGTACAATAGGCGTGGTACAAAAAACTACCTGGCAGAATGTAATCGTTATGGTTTTGCAAGCTCCATAAGCACTGTGTCATTATGAGGCTGTGCTTTCCATATCTGTAAAAATAAAGTGCTCATGAATGCTTGGGGTGCCATTGAATTTTGATTAAGTTAGATGTATGCCCTTTAACTTCTAGAATTTCTTTAACATACTGTGTCAGTATCTATTTATTAATGTTTTTCCTCTGAGTAAAATGAGACAATTGACATGGAAGGAATCACTCTGCTGAAGAGAACACTTACAAATGGAATGGTGGGGTAAAATGAATGTTCAAATGAGACGGTATTTTCTGTTCTTTCCATTCCAACAGACACATGTACAAGTGGCCTCAGTGCTTGCAATTTAACACGGCTGATATTCTGCACATGCAAAGCTTCAGAGTCGAAGGTATAAATTACAGGAAGGGAAATAAACCAAGTGTTGCACACTCAGGATATTTGTGGTCGGACATTGGAGGCTGTAAACCTAAAATAAAAAGGCCAAGCACATAAAAATTCATGAGAGATGAAAGGACTCTTGAGGTAGAAGTGGGGCACTGGCCCTTCCTGCTGTCCATACATACACAGACTGCTTGATATGCACATCTTTTATCTTTAGGCACATGGGAACTGAGCTGAGAAAATCTGCCCCAATCTGGGAGAAGTGTTATCGTTTTTTATGATGAGCAGTTTAGGAATGTCTGAGCTAATGTTTCAGCAATTGTAACTGTAACTTCCATCTTACTGTTTAACCTTGTTTCTCAGGTTTTCAGCTCGCTGATGCAATTACTGCATATGCATTCTGAGTGGTACTTCATTAAAATTTTGACCATGCGTGGCTTGCACCAAGCAGCACTTGGCAAGCATCTTTCCATTTTGCAGCATTGGCAGATTTGATTGCAGTAGCTGATCTATTCTAATCTTTTAAACACTGTCCTTTTTTCCGTTGTCCCTGTGGAAAAAATAATTCAATTTTACGGTCATTTCTTCTGTCCTTTTAGTTTTCATGTGATAGTTTCTGACAAACCTTTCAAAACTACTTCAGGCCAAATCACTGATGGGTGCGTATTGGCATTAGGAGCTGAAAATCAATAGACCCTTCTCCCTGCATGCAATTTGAGATTCCAGGGATTTGATACTATCCATTTCAGTTTAAGAAATATCAAAATTAGTTGAAATAATAGTAGCTGAAATTAGTAAAGTAGGAGCTTGCACATGTGATGACACAGATACAAAAAAAAAAAAAAAAAGAAAGAAAAAAAAAAGAAAAAAAAAAGAAAAAAAAAGTTAACTCAGAAGATACTTAAGCCATTGGTAGAGGATGTCAGAGGAAGGAACACCCACCCATTAATCTACTTCTTACCCTGTTTCCCAGAGTATTCAGTGTTACACAGTATTAGATGTTGTGCTTGACTGGACTTAGTCTAAAATCTGGTATAGCAATTTTATATTCTAGTTCAAAAAAACAGCCCTCGGGTTTTCTGTGAACCTGCAGATCCTGATCGCTTTGATCACCAAAGTATCTAACGGTAAAATGTTCATTTATGTTCAACTTCCTTTATGTCAGAGTCTCACTAAGTAAGAGCTAAAACAAAGAAACAGGGAAATTAAATGTATCTGTGTATCTATGTCCATGTGTAGGATTCTGAAAAACTATAAAAAAGCATTCCAAAACATTCTAAATCCAAGAGTGTAAGGCATATATTGTGACAGATTATAGTGGCTCTCCTGTGGCGAATGTAACTGCCATGGCTGATGGAAAGAAAATTGGTGGCATGAAAATTACTGTAGCTGTCCAACCTTCTTTCCAAATGGGCTTTAACTGCACATTCTTGTTTATTACTCTCCTGCTGGGACAAGTACCTGAAACAATCTGTGTTACTAATGCATCCATACTCTAAGGACCTAATTTCTCAGTCCTGGATCAAGTTGACTAGTATTTTTCCGGGCAAATAATTCCTTAGATGTAAATTTATCAGAAAATATTGCTTAATAGGAGACAGAGAATCAAGCCCTTAGTTCGTCCTTGGTCCAGTATGTTTATCAGTTACATGGATGATGTGATGCAGAAATATCCCTATAAAATTTATAAGCACTGCTGATATGTTAGAGAACAAGCTTAGAATTCAGACTATAGAATTAGATTAGAAATATGTTTCAGGAGAAAATAAAGATAAATAGGGACTGATGCGGCATAAAACACTGAGGCAGGATTTATTAATTGGAGAAAGACTAGAGAGAGAACATCTTGTTAAATAGCAGACAGAGCAGAAAATAATCTGGGATGTCACAAGCTGAGCATGAGTCAACAGTGCCATGATATTGTGAAAAGGGAAGCACCCTGCCTGAGAGCACGGACGGAAGGGTGGCCTCTTGGACATGCAGCAGCCCTCCACTCAGCTCAGCAACGAAGGCATCAGCAGGACTACTGTTGGGGCACTGCCCTGGAAGATACAAGCTAAGTGGAGAAGATTAGAGGAAGTCAGCAAAAATAATGAGAAGATTAAGAAGAGGCAAATGAAGGGTGATAATCTGGTTTTTTTGACTGAAGCAGAAAGAATAAAAGAAAATAGGCTCAATTTTAATTAGGGAAGATTAAGACAGGGAAGCATAGTAGGATAGATTGATTGCTGGGGAAGTGGTAAAGCTCCAACACTGGAGATGTGTGGCTGGATGAGTATCAATTCAGAAAGGCAGGTCTGATCAGAGGGCAGGAGGAGGGACTGCATGACCTCCTGAGGTCTCTTACAGCTCTGTGTTTCTGTTATTCTACAATTCCTGCTTGTGGGTTTTGGGGCTATTGGCCAGAACGAGTATTATTCAATGCAAGGGTTGCAGAACTGCCTTCTAAATTTAGATTGAGCATACTAAGTGGTGACAAAAGATAAATGAGTTCAAGGGAAGAACCTCATGATCATGTGTCTGAGTTGGGTGCCTGGCAGAAAAGGTTTGATGCTTCAGTGCATGACAGCAGTTCTGTATCTTAGATCAGCCTTTGCTGTATAACAGTTTTGCAAGGAGAGGGGATGAGTTTATATAGAAAGGAATAAAGTGAGAAAGAACATGCACACGTAGTACATGTGGAAACAGGCCTGCTCCTTTCCGGCCTGTAATCATCGTGTGCGTGCCCAATAGTTCTCACTTCATGGAATAACACCTATGTGTTGCCTTAAAATATGTATTCCCATCCAAATTTTAGTTATTGCAGGGGTCAAAATAGGGATATGACAGATCTGTTCTCATCATCTCTTGTCTTTTCAGTGTTTACATATTTACTTATTTATTTTATGGCTTTCCATCTCTGAGGTTGACTGTATTTACGTGTATATGTGTATGTGTCTGATAGGTTGAACATACAAGATAGTAAACAAATAATGGTAAATAATAAAAGTTTCGCTCTCGGCCTGGTTTTGTGAAAGTGACTGCCTAAACACAGTGTGTAAAAGCTGCATCTGTTCAACCAAGCTGAGATACTCTGTGCTCGAGTGCTCAGTGCATGCGTGAACACCTAATGCTGTCCTCACTGGCTATTTCTATTGCCATGGTGTCTAGGAGCCTGCAGGAACAGTGGCTAAAGAGAGAGAACAGTAGGCTACTCCCTGCCCCAGAGAGCCCGAACCTGGTCCAGAATTTGTTGCAGGATCTGTGGAGAAGCTGGCTAGTTTTTAAAATTGTTTTCCTTTTTCTATCTTGTCCTTCTCTCATTTGGAGCAGTACATTTCCCAGAGAAAAGATTAAGGTGAATCAACTCAGTCATCCCATCACAGTACATAGTACATACATCACAGAGCCATAGTACAAACGCGGCACTGGCTGTGTAAGTTCCAGCATCTCCCTTTGCCTACAGCACAATCTGGTAATTATTACTGAATCATGTGAAATTATTCAGAATTTTGATATGACTGCTGTAAATGGGACTAAGTAATAGAGTTCCAACAAGCTAAACACTGATACGGCAATCCTTATCACTTCTAACACTAAACAATTTAATCTTATCATCATGTGCTGATGAGATAATATATTCCAGCAGTGCCTTTTTATGAGTATTGTATTGTTCCAAGTGGTGTTGAAATAAAACACCATTGTGGGGAGTTACAGTATTACTCTAACAGTGCTGCGCATCTGACTGAGAGGACACTTTCTGAAGACTCTTCAATGACTCCTCAGATGATCTAAAAATCTTTCTGATTGATCCCTGCCTAGAAGTGAGTACTTAGGGCAAATTTGAGAATAGAGAATAGCTTTCCAGTTTTCTAAGCGTGAAAATATTTCTCAGTAACTCAACACTGCCTGGATGGTTTTCCTTCTAAGAGCTCAAAGGTGGCTTCTTTTGAAAGTTCTGTTTACAAAGAAGACATCCTGGGCAAAGAAGAGAAGCAGTCAGTCATGTGAATTTTAGTATGGAAAAAGCTCTTTGGCAGAGCAGAGGAGAGTCCCTGATAACTGCCTCACTGCTTTTGGAAAAAACACAAAGTGCAGGTTGTAGTGATGATGGGGAAGGTTCTTAGTGCAAGGATAGAAGCTTTGTCTGAAGTCTTTGCTTTCCTAAATTTGCTTGGAGTTTGAAGAGTGGCTCTGCCTGCAGTAAGAATGAGATTTATCAGGAGCAGCTTCCATTTCCCAAGACTTTTTGGTTCATACAGCCACCTGCTCTTCCTAGATATCCTGGCAGGCCTAGATTTAATGCCTTGTTACACTGTCCTGATATCCTGTGCAGCTTCAGTGCAGGCAACGTGCAGCCTTTTGCCCGGCTGTTCCCATGCCAAAGGAAGGCAAAGTCCAGGCAAGGGGCACTCTGGCAGTCATGGTTACACCACCCCCCTCACCAGAGTAAGAGAAGGAAGAAACTGCTTTTCAGCAGCTACAACAAAAATCCACCAAAAGTCAAAATCAAGGCACTTAATAGCTGGAGCTACTTTAAATTTCAATTCCCTGCAGTATTTTGGGATTTGCCTACCTGAAAATCCCTCCTTTACATCAATGCCATTTAGCTGCTGTTCCAGGCAGCTTGGAAGGGGACTTTTCCCTACACATGGAAGTGGGCACTAGCAAGTTGTGTTTTAGGATGATTGTGCCCTATTTGTTTTCCTCTCTGTCAGAAGCCAAAGATGCTCTTGGTGTGGGATGGATCCTGTTAGGGCTGCACAGTAAAGGACTGTATGCGTGTCTGGCACAGATAGGTGCTGGCTGCACTCAGTCTTGAGAAGCTGTGCTTCCATTTCTTGTCTGGGAGTTACAATCTGTTAGTTCTGCTGCTGAACCTGCCTCTCCCCTTTCGATTAATCCAACCTTACCAAGTTCAATATGGGGTAAAGACTATGGGTCCTATTCATCAGCATCAAGAAAGATTTTTAGGTCTTGGATTACTTAAGAAGTTTTTAAAAACCAATTTCATACTGAAATAATGCTTGGGCAAACACAGAGTTGTTCCTTTCTTGCAAGAAAAGTATTTGGAAAAGAGGCTTTGGCGGTATAGTTGTTACTGAAATCTATGGTGCTCCTTCCTGTTTTGGCTTGGAAATTGCTGCTTTGGCAATTCCCACTGACTTCTTACATGGCTTGGAGGGACCCTGGTCTCACAGGCTGCTGTGCCATAGACCCTACCTTGTCCTCCCATGAAATGGGCCCTCTGCTCCTGACCAGCTGAATGAACTGAAGTGGGATTCTGCAGATGAACTCGGCAGGGACAGTGGGAGGCCCCTGCCACGGTTTTAGACTGTAACACTGTGAAGCTCCTGTATTCCAGCACAAAAAGAGGGCAAGGAGATAAATGACTCCAGTGTTTGTTTGTTTGTTTTGCCTAAAGAAGCTTCTTTGTAAGCGTATTCCACATGAGTATTCTTCTGTCCACGTAAAATAGATCCCTTGTGTCTGAATTTAAGTCTCTGTATATTGTTCCTTGTGCAATGGCTTAGAAATACTTTAGAGGCATTATCTAGGAGCTTTTATGGCTTCTCTCACATATTTCCTCTGCCTTCCTGCACCCACACATCTATGCACACATAGTGAGAGATGCGGGGTCAGGTTCTGACCAGACTTCTGCTCATTTTACACAAACAAAACTCTCTTTTGACACTTTTTTCCCCCTGAATTTAACCCAAAAGTTAATTTTGGACCCATTAGACAGCTCTTGGTAAACACTAGCCCAACAAGAGCTGTGCTACTGAGGACCTCAGACTCTGGAAGGAGTGATAAGCAGCTAGATTTGGAGCTGAGAGCCTTAAAACACAAGCAACAACCCATCTGCAGCCAGTTTCCCTGCCTGGTAGGGTTGGTTGTGAAGTCGTTTCTACAAAATCACAGCAGTGCCATTTATTCTTGAAGCTGTGGATTGCATTGTAGGGACAAATTGCTAGCATCTGTCATAAGGAGGTTTCATGCTTTCCCATTTGGATTCCTCTTCATTGAAATCTCTGGATGGTGGGATGGAGCAGGAGGAGAAAGGCCAGATGTTTCTCCTTGAGCATTTTCTTATTGTCACTCCCTCAAAAGTTAACCTTTCCATGTTTTGAAGCAATAAAGCTTTGCTCTTTGAGGACACCACTGAGTGCAAAGTTTTCCTAGCAGAACACATTTTTACAGTACGGCTGTGAGCTGCAACAGAAGGAGGCTGTCTACCGCAGCAAAAAAGACATGTGCTCCATTTATGAATAAAAAAGCAAATGAATTAATCACAATTACTATTTAAAAATGATCGGTTTTTAACAGGCAGGTAACAAGATGTCCCTGGCTGGACTGTTTGAGGATGGTCAAAGTGACGCCTGTCTATGGCAACCAGAGTTTTCTAAGTCAAGAGACACAAATAATGCAGATGCTAAATTACGCCAGCTCCGCTTTGCCCGCACAGCGCATCGGTTATTAGACCCCCCTCTAATGTAATCAGTGATGTACTCTGCAATTAGGCCTCCCGTGTAGCTGTCTGTAATGAGCACTGGATCAGTTCTTCAAAGCATTGTGAGTGCAAAATAATAGGTAAGTGCATCATGATGAGTGTATTGATGCTGTGGGCCATGGATTCAGCAGCAGGCGGTATTGTAGCCCCCCCAGGAAATCCACTCAGCCCAGTTGGTTACCTTCTAGCTTTGCATTCATTTATGTCTTTGGCAAGGATAGCCAGTTTTCTTTCTTCTAGAAATTTAAGGGCCAAGCTAGCAAGACCTTTAAATATTTCTGAAATAAATGAGACATACAAATAGCCTGTAGGAGTCCTTTAGATACATTTTGTGGCAATGCTGGGTGCTCACATCAACGGTGTTAGCTCCAGAAGAACCCTCCAGAGTACTCACTGTAATTCTCTCCAGTGCTCAGTGAACCACACACAGCAGCCACCGACCATCTAAGCACCCAGTAGCCAGCGGGATAGCTTCAGTAAAGCACTGAGCACATACTTGAGTGAGCTTTTCATGGCAAACTCTTCAGTTGTGGTACTCTCCAACCCTCTTACCTTGCTAACAGAAACACGTAAGGCTCTTGTTTTCTGGGAGTTAATGGCTTTCAGTGTGACTGCTGTTAGCACAGGTCATGGAATTGCTAACAGAGTTTCTACTTTATTTGCCATGATTTCTGCTTCCACATGGTAAGGTTTCTGGCTCCAGTCAAGAGCGGTGAGCTGTAAGTGGTTTGAGATCCTGTGGTAAATGGCCTGGCTAAATTACTGTGGACACTGTGCGATAATCCCGAGTGTTGCTGAGGTTGCATGGTTTGTCCAGTGAAGAAGAAAAAGGGAGGAGAGTTTGAAAAGCCCTGAAGATTCTCCTTTGCCTTGCTGTGGTGATGCAGCACCTGCTTTGGTATCCGAGATTCCCAATTTCAAGGTGTTTTCGGCCTGGATCAAAGCAGGCAGCTCACGCAGAGGCCCTTTGAAGCTTGCTCTGCTGCAGGAAATTAAAAAGAAAGAAGCACCCAGTTCCTCTGTAGGTCTGAGCAGGAGGTGCTTGCCTTCCACCAGCAATACTGGTTCTTCTTCTTAGTATGACAACATCCCGCTCAGCCTACCAGGTCTGTAGCCTTGTCTTTTCTCAGGGGATTCCCAGGGGCATGATTTTCATCCAGCCTGCACCCCACTGACTCAAGGTGGTATCTGGGCTATGTAACTTGTGTGAAAAGAAGTTGTGCCAAGTTCTGTGACAAGCACTTTAGCTGCGCAACTCTTTCTGGCGAGTGGGTGGAAAAGTGGATGGGGGTGGGAGGTTTCCATTTGAAGTTTCTATTTAAATACTGACATTTGCTAGTTATTATTGTACAGTGGCATTTGAGCAAACTCAATTATTTTACTGTTCCACACCTGGAAAAATACCTACTGTAGTTCAGACCTCAGGGTAATAAGTGTTGGCTGCTGTTTACTTTTCAGTGGTAGCTCCTTATCTGCTTAAAGGTGATGCCATGAACCTCAATTAGTTTGTGGTTATACAGTGCTTTGAAATTATAAGACACTATTTACCTTTTAAATATATAATGTTTCTAAAGCAGATTGTAACTAGTACATGCTTCAGTACACAGCAGCACACTCGGCCGTCAGCCAGAAATACTACCTAAGAGAAATAAGCTGGGACTTTGTGTCTTGATGATACAAGGAAATCAAGGAAAATCTTCATCAGTTCTAAATTTACTGTGTACGTACCTTGAGCACATGGATAGCCCAGCTAAGAAAATCAAGCATGGTATAAATAGCTGTTAAATATAACAGGGATGGATGTAATGCAAAAACCTATGTAAAACCCAGTCAAACAGCAGAGTGCTTTGTGGAGCAGGAGCGGGAGGAGGATCGGACAGGTATAGCATCATCTGTTTAGCATCATCTGTTTCCAGTGCTTTTCTTCAATGTCCAACCCTGGAGCTTGTGGTTGCTCTAAACATGACTGTGCAGTGCTATAGATGTTTTTATTTTGATACATGGGAGACAAGGATGCATCTGGCTTCCTCATTTTGCTCTTCAGCCCATACTGCCAGTGGTGTTGCTAAATTAATAAGTCATAACGGTTTTGGGTTTGGGCCACTAAGCTGTCTCTGCTTTGCACGAGAGTATGGGAGATATGTTAGCCTGGGGATAGAGTAACAGCTCCAAAAGGCTACAGTGAAATGCAATCTGGCTCTGACACAACACAGCCAGTCAGGCCATCTGTGTATAGGAGCACCCAAAAAGGTAACTGGCAAAGACTGATAATCCCCAACTCAGCTTTGAAATCTCAAAGCACTCGGCCTAACTATGGAGGAGCTTACACTTTGCAAATTGGAGAGTTCTGACTGTGGCACTGAAGTTTTACAGTGATGGCAAGTGGTTAGGAATAGGGGTATTTAGTTTGTATTCCTTGACCAGGGTCCACTTTTAGTTCTGGGTCTTTCCCAGGTTCACTGAATCCTCATGGGCATGTGTGTTAGCTAGAGCCGTCAGGATGCTCTGCGCTGGTCTGAGCATCCAGCTGCACAGACCTCCACTGCTCAAAAGAAAGGCTGCCCTGGGTGTGTGGCACCAGCTCTTCAGTGTCTCTGTCCCAGTGAGATTAAATCCTCAGAGAACTGTCTCTGTGCAAGGGGTCTGAGGTGGCTGGTGCTGGGCGGATGGTGCGAGGCGTGGGTAGGACTGCAGGGTGGGGGGACTGGTTAGTGAAACCCCTTCCCCGGGTGCAGTGAGCTGGTGGCTTGCCTCAGCTGTAATCCCATACTTGCTCATGCCACTGGCTTCTGTCCAGCCTTGCCCCTGGCTGGGGCTATATATGCCTCACACCTCAGTTCCCACCGCAATCCTGGAGGCAACAAGGATTGATGGGTGAACCACTGACCAGCTGGGTCTGGTCCGTGGGCTCCCCAGTAAGGAGCGAGGCCACGTGCCTCTAAGGGTGTGCAGATGAGCAGGATAGCTCGCTACAAGAGGCTCTGCACAGTGCAGCACGACAGTCTTGCCTCTAAATGCCCTCATAATACTCTGTTTGTGTGCCTTGTATTGCACGGGTACCTACACAAGAAGGAAGGCTGCACAGGGTCAGCGTTCTGCCCTTCATTCCTCTCCTTGGCTGATGTAAATGTGAGGTTTTGATCCCCCTCGCTCTGGATGGAGGAGCTGTGGCAAAGCAGGTTTCACCAGGAGACACTGCCACTGGCCAGCTGGTGCATCTCAGCTGTGCATGGCTGTGGTATTCATTGCTCAGGGAGCACTGCTTGTGGAGATCAGCTCATAGGAGCCAAGCCGAGGAATGAGGGCCCGAAACTAAGAAAAAAAAAAAGATTTTGAAAAATTAAATGAAGTTTATGAGGTTGTAAAACATAATCCTGCAGATAGGAGTGGGAACTGGCACAGAACAGAAAGATGGGGCTCAGAGCTGGTGGCAGAAGTGCTGCATCACCTCAGTGAGATGTAGTTAATGTCACCACCATCTAGGGATGAGGATCAAAACAGACCCTATTGCTTTCTCTATGCATCATTCTACTATATAGGTTGTGATAGGGGAAGGGTTGGCAGAATAGCACAGAGCATCTTTTAGATACTCAAACCAGCTTTAAATGAACAAATATGTCTCAGAACTAAATGCTTAGTGCCACCTGCAGAAATAAAGAGAGAACTACTTGTGCCTGTTCACTGCTTTTCTGACAGACACCTCATTTGCAGACAGGAGAGGTACAAGCACAAAGCTGTATTCTGCATTCAGGTTTCGTTGTGCTTTCATGGGAGAATTCTCCTTAAAAGCCTTTGATGCAGTAGAGCTCTTAAGAAACCATTCACTTGAACACACGGCACGGTTTAACACTAAAAATGAAATAAGGTGCATGCTTGTGTGGAGTGACTAAACGTAGGATGCAGCACAGGAGGATGCTGTGTCACATCGGATTTGGAATTTATCTCCAGCGGGCTGTGGCAGAACTGAATAAATCAGGAATTACGAATGCTTCATGTGTGGTGGAGGGTGCATCGACTGCAGATTTAGTTAAAGCTGGTGGTTCACTTACCACTGTGCTCTTGGAAACTGAATAGAAGGGCCAATTAACACCTACTTCTGTAATGACAGCTAAGGACTGTTGAGGTTTCTCTTTGGTTTCTCAGCCAAGGCTACAGGCTGCCTGTTAAAGACTGTCATTACAAAGGTAAAGGCTAGAGGATTTGAGACAAGCTGGATGGTTTGTGTGTCCGTGAGAAAAGGAGTCACCTAATGGACCCCTGAAAGGACAGGAGGACAGACTGTCTTGGGTGTAGGCCATGTTAATGACCTTGATTTGGAAGTGGTGAATAGGAGAAGCCCTGCTTGGTTTTCTTCTTCTGTGTTCAAGGAAACAAGGCTCAGTATTGTAAATATCTGACTTTTGTTTCCAGCTTCTTTTTCCAATGGGAACAATCCAGTGAGGTCCTGATTCTTACCTGCAATAAATCATCTGAACGTACACACTTCTGAGTCAGGCAGGGTCCCCTCCCCTTCAATTATCACTCCTTCTCCTGTACAAACATTAAAGCAAAATTCGATTAGAAGTGGGTTGTGAGGACCCATTTAAAAGGTACCTCCATCTCCCAGACGCCCTGAGCAGAGCAGATGTAACATTCTGTGGGGCTGCAAAGGTGCATCCCTTCAACAGAGTTCAGACAGAGGTTTACATTTAAGCATCTCCTGGGCCCCGGGAGTTCCAGGGACACTTGTGGCTCACTTCTGCCCAGAGCGATGACAAACTGAATGTGGTGCTCCTGGAAGGAGCACTTCCTTGACTGCTCCCAGAGGATGGGTTAGACCCAAGAGCAGCACAGGCTGATGTCCTGCCAGCATGGATGGCAATGGCGTAGATGTCACTGTTGAATGTGACTTTCCCAGTTTCAGAAAGGACATTTTAATGGACATGTAGGAAAGTCTCCAATTTAAATGTTATTCTCCATGGTCTGAGCAAGGCCCTTGCCCTGAAATGGGACAAGTTCACCTTTTCCTGAAAGCAATGCTGGTAGATCCCAAACTCCTTTTTTTAACCTAAAAGCAGAGCTAATTTTTTTCATTTTGTTTTTCTGAAACAATCTTGATTGGCACAGCACAGCTTGTTCGGCTGCGTGGTTACAAAGCTTGAGCTTTCACATACTGGAATTTTAGTACAAAGTGGCAAAAAATGAACTCTGTATCAGGACAGTGCTAGGTGATCATGTAAACTAGTGAGAAGAGTGCATAGAAAACCGTGTCCTCTAAGCATCTGCTGAAAGTACAAAGAGAGCAAAAAGCTTTCATCCTGTAAGTCTGTTTGTCATACTTGGCTGAGATTGTTAATGTAAATATGATTTCAGAAGCATTTCATGTGTGGTTTTCAAATATATGTAAATACTTATATATAAAAATATATGTTTATTTATATATAAAAATATATCTATTTCAAAATATAACTCTGAATTATACTGAGGAAGTTTATATGTTCGTAAAGATTTTTTTTTCTCATATCTGTTAAAATGCATCCTTTCTCTTTCCTCAAGACTTAACAGTAATTATACAACTGAAAATGGAACGATTACGAGAAAGGGCTCGAGAAGATCTCTGGGGTGGTAGTATCGATTTTACAAACACACAGTACAATCCTGTTGCTATTTTTAATGGCCTGCCTCAGCTAAAAAAAGGAAAAAATATCAGAAGATGAAGAAAATGTGAAGAGGAAGTAGCACAGAGTGAACCCAGAGGATTGCTCGGAGAGGAAATGAGTCAGGCAGTTGCTAAGTAAAGGCAGTTGCCTATTTACAGAGGAATGAAAAGAGTTAAAGGGGTGCCTTATGAAATTCCCAGTCAGAATTTTCTGAGCAGAGTGCAGATGACATGAGGGTGCACTTAAAATAAACACATCCGGCTCAAAACAGTGAATTGCCTGAGGTTTGCCCTGTGCCAGCAGAGATAAAACAGATGGCCAGCCACTGTCATGGACAGGAGTCAGAGGCCACGGGACAAACCCATTTCTACCCCCAGCAAACACCGGTAATGTGGGCACTGTTGTGGTCATGGTCTGGATGTTGCAGGCAGGGAAGGAAGCCCTCGGGCAGCCAGGATGGGGTCACTCCCTGGACCCCTTTCACGTGATGGTGGGGGTGGGTTGAGATATGGTTGAAGAGCACCCAACCCACTCTGGCATTCCTCCATCCATCCTACAACAGGGTACCATCTTCCTTTTCTCCCAATGAAGACTTTTTGCAACCCCAGCCTGGAGGAACTTCTGGTGGGAAAGGATAGGCGTGGCTCATTTTTTTCAGCTTGTGAAGTGGGAAGTCACTGGGCTGTGTTGGCAGAGTTTCTGTGTGCTGTGCACACTATCGACACAAGATGTGCACCAAAATCAGCAGCATCTTCAAGGCAGGCCACAGAGCAATGTTTCAATCTACCAGGCTCTGCGTCTGCATGACTGTTCTTCCTTCTCACCAGATACGTGTGGTTAAGTAGCTGAAATGAGAAAACAACAGCTCTTCCTCCCACTCACATCTAGTAGCCATAATTAATGGGCAAAATGCATTTCTCACTGGTAAGCAAGAGACTAAGTAAAAGAATTCCCAGCATTGCTTGGTAATAAAATAATATCTAGCAATAAATTACAGCCTCTAAGATATGTTACAGAGAAGGGCTGTTGCCTCTTAGCAGTTCAGTCTGTCTGGAGGGAACCAAAGGCTGATGTGACAGAGCACTGTGCTGTTAGCTGGTAGCAGTCCGTGTGTTTTGGGTCCCCGACTCACAACCAGATCTAGTGTAAGCAGAGGGAGAAATTTATATCCACTTTGGTTAGATATGAATCTCTCTTCATTTAACCACAAAACTTTACAGGGTTTTGGTTCAGGTCCAGTGAAAATGTTATTATCACTTTAATAAATTCCCCAGGCACAGGGAATGAGAAAAGCAGCAATGATGTGACACACTGAATTCAGTCTGTGGAAAAAATCTCAGCTATGATGCTTATCTATTTGAGTTTCTGTCTCATCTGTACTTTCCTAGCAGAATAGTTCACATAGTTGAGGCAGCTCCGACTGCCCAGCTGGATACAGTGTCTATGGAGCAAATCCTGCCACTGATCCTGCTCTCTCTTCCACATCTGCAGCTGGATGTCCATGGGCTGTTATGGAACAAGATTTCTTCCTATTGCTTTGTCTGGTTTTGGCCGCAGCTGACCATCTGAAATACTTAGTCTGTTATCCCCACTGAACTGCCTCATTTTGGTGGCTCTCAGCCTAACTGCAGCTTTCATATCTTTGACAAGCAGCATCATAACAGTGCAGAAATCCTCAAGCTATGAACACTAAGTTTCCAGCCTTTAGGTATCATCTAAATGCAGGTGCATGTATCAAGAAACTTGGGACCAGGGTTGTCCTCCATTCACACACACCAAGGGAAGCTGCAAATGTGGGGAAATTTAGATATCCCAGCAGGAGCTCTGCTTGGGAATTCCACTGGTCAGAAATGTCCTGCCCAGTTGATGGGGGCTGGCTGAACAAAAAGGGCAGGATGGAAAGACTCAGTGCTCATGGGGAGGAACAGCCAGACAGCGGGTGCAGGGCATGTTTCCAGTGCGAATGGTCCAATGCAAAACTGAGAGCATAGGATAAGTTTTCCCAAAACCACAACCACCAGGCATGAAAAAAGAGAAGAATCAGACCTCTGTAACTTGAAGGAAGCTCCTCCTACAGACTCTTACGGAGGTTCCCATCTTCCTGAGCTCCTGCCTGAACAGTGGTATTCAGCTCAGATGCGAACCATTGCTCGATCATATTTACACGAATTTACACAAGATTTTACAAAGGAAGTAATTTAAAGTGTAATATAGAATAGATTAAAGGCACGGGGCCAAATCTCTGGTGGTCTTGTGCAAGAGGGATTGTCTCACTGGCACAAATTATTTTAAAGGTAACTTTAAGAAATATCTGTGCCCTGCTTACTTACGGTTCTTTTTTTTTTCCAGAATGTGTTTCTGGCTTGTGGAAGAATGGCAGTGGAAATTCCTAACCACTGAGCAGAATTCTCATTACGTTTGTTTTTCTGTTTTTATTCCTGCACTGTGCATGTGCCCTGGACCTGACCAGGAGCTGCAGAAGAGGCAGAGGACTAACGGATGCTGCAGATCATCTCCCATGGTCTGCAGATGGATTACAGGGCAGCGTGAGCTGTGCTTAACAGCCTTTTCAGTCTCTCGGGCTCACGCATTAAGCAGTAAGGCGTAGCTGACAGGGACACTCGTTCCAGCATGTGCCAGCTTGGCACATGGCACCTTCTGCAGGCCTGGGTCTGGCTGGGCTCTGAGCTCACGCTGCCCAAACCCAAGGAGATGAGCTTACGTCACTCTCAGAGGACAGCAACGAACCCTGAGCAAAATTCACTCCCCGTTTCTTGCAATTCTACTCTTTCTTTTTAATGCTGCTCTTGAAAAAGAAGCAGCTTTCTTCTTTTTATTCAGCTTTTCCTCTCGCTTCAATGACAGCATTTTCTTTGCAGGAGCCACCTGCTGTGTGCCCAGGAAAAGGTCCATCCTCAGAGCTTCTGTGGGGCAACAGTGACATCCAGTGGTCCGGAGAGAAAGACAAACATCTGTATGCATCAGTCTGCCAGGGTGCACCTCTGACTGTGTGATGAGTAAACTGGGTCAAAGGATGTTTGTCACTTAATAGTCATTAAATTAAGTTCTTTAAAGTTCACCCAGTGTA
Source organism: Todiramphus chloris collaris (assembly GCA_025345505.1). Taxonomy (NCBI): domain Eukaryota; kingdom Metazoa; phylum Chordata; class Aves; order Coraciiformes; family Alcedinidae; genus Todiramphus; species Todiramphus chloris. The sequence continues at coordinate 7,958,809 of JANVCC010000049.1, read as the reverse complement.
ATTAGGATCTTGCATGCCCTGTCCTGGCTGTAGCATGGTTACACCTTTGACAAAGGGAGGACAAAAACTTGCTCAGAATACAATAGAAAAGAAATTCCATAAGAAATATTTCACCCTATGTCACAAATAACTTAAAAAAGAGAAGCTGGGCTGGTGGCTTATCTCTATAAACATTATGGTATGTGACTGTAGATGCTTCTGCTATTTGTTGTATATTTTTTTCCTGTGCTTACCTGGTAGAAGGTCTAGCAAGGCTGAACCCTTACTCTAATGACCCACTCTTCACATTTCTCAAGCCAAAGTTCAAAGTCACAGATTTCTGCAGGTAAAAAGTGTCTCTAGATGTAGTTAATTACTTTTCCTTTTGCAGCAGAAAGAACCACTGCTTCCTCTTATTGCCTAGTAGGAAAATGCCTGGGATTGAGATTCCAGAGGGGAAAATTGAAGAGGTTAGGGAAAGTGGGGAGTATTCCCTCTGTCTCCCTAAGTCCACAGCTCGGTGCCTATCGGTTCACTCCCTGGGCTGATCTGTGCATGTCTGTCTATGAGCATGCCTTTCTCCTGAGGAGGTGGGAGAAGCACGTAAGACAAAGTTGGCTTCACCAAGGGCAGCTAAATGCAATGAAGCACTTCACAGTGGTGAAGATTTCTGTGATAGAGGTGGGAGGATTTGATCAGTCTCTATTAGGGGCTCACATTTAATCTTCTGGATATGCTTGGGACTTTTGATATGTCCTGTGCTCCAGACAGAAGTGTGGTATATCAGCTTGTGCAGAGCAGTGCATCTGAGGTAGCTCTTCCAGAGCAGACCAGGTGTCTTTAATGCACCATGTTGTGAAGACAAGCCAGGTTTAAACAGGTCATTTTAGAATCCTTCTTTTCATTTCCTGCAAGTTGTGCTGCAATTCTCTCTCTCAATCTTTTAAACTCCCACCACAGCCACTCATACCTGCCTCAGCTTTCCTTCTCTTTCCTCTTTCATTATTTAAACATCCCTCAACTTGAGTCTAATATGATATCAACCACTCAAGACATAAAGGCCCTGTTCCAAAGTCTCATAACATCAAATTACTCTCAAGGCAATTTTCATAAGCCATAATTCCAGAGGACTGGAGGCGACACAGCTAATAAAACCAGTTATGAGATTGACATTTGTGTAATGTGTGTCCATCTCGGTGCTGCAGTCACTCAGGGGCTGTTAAGGCAGGGAGTGGCAACGCAGTAGGTGCGTTGCGTGGAAGTAGCACTTTCTGTTCCAGCAATTGTATGTTGTAGTTGTCAGAGCAGGAGCAGACTCGATCGATGAACCACACGCTAGGTGCTGCACAGACATTCACGGGTTGTGCAGGAGGTTCTCTGCTTAATTGGCTGTGAAAGATGCTGGTCAGGCTTGATCCTTGGGGGTAATGAAATAGTTTTGGTAGGTGGAACACCAAGTCTGAGCTGCTCCAGATGACAGGGATCTGTCAGAAACCTCATGTGAGATGCAGGTGTAGATGCAGGTGGGGATGCTGTGGCCATCCCCCTGACACAAATGCCTGGAAAGTTGCTTGGCTGGGAGGGAGAGGAGTAGCCCTGAGATCAGTGCCTGGACACCAGCTGGAGATCCCTTGTGCTGGGGGAGCTGGGAGGATTTCAGAGGGGGAGCAAGACCAAGAGTAACTGCAAAACAGATGTCCAGATGTGATTTTTACAGCTGCGCCTTTTACAGTCACGGAGAAAAAATTCAGGACTGCTAAAATCAGATTAAGGGCTGCTAAGAGCAAGCAGGTATTGCTCGTGTGTGGTTACATGAGATGGTAGCTGTGTGCAGCTGCAAACCGTGCCCCGTGCTCCATCTGCAATACCTGGTGAACAAAGCGGTAGAAGCGTCTCAGCAATTGCGTGGCAATGATCTGGGTGCAAGTGGCTAAACAACTGGGGCATATTTTCCCTGGTGAGGGCTGCCCACGTTAGACATTCAAAAGCCCGTGCCCAGGGAACTCTGCAGAAACAGTGGAGCTGGGGGAAGTGAAAGCGAGTGTCCATGAACCTGTTGAACATCGAGTTCTAGGAGTTCACCCAGCATTTCTGCTATGTAGAAAGGCAGAGAGCGATGATGGCACAGCAGCCTGTGATAAACAAGGTGCACAATGTTCTCTGACACCAGATTTCTTTCGGGAATCTTTGATAACTGCTCTGGGAGGGAACAGGATTTTGACTTCATTTTTTTTTTCTACTTGTGTTGAAAAATAAGAAAGAAAATGGAAATCGTGTTTCAGAACATGGCTCATTTGGGATATTCAAAAGCCTTGTTCCAATTTGAAGTTTAAAAGTATAAATCTTTTAAAATAAAAAATGAATGTAGAAAATTTGATTTTTTTTTTTTCCTTCTAAAAATACCTCCTTGGGATATTTTGCTAGAATGATATGTATGTCATTCTGATATCAGCCTGTAGCAAAGGATCTGAGTAAATCTGAAGGTGTAGTTCTGTTCTTTTAAGTTGTATTTCTTGAATGCCTACAACTTCACAAGGCTTTACCCAGGATTCTAAAATACCTATTAAAGGATTCAATAAATCATGGTCAGAAAGATTTTCTCCTAGCTTTGAAATTAAAAAGGAATGAAAAAGGTCAATTTTGTATTAAAAGCAATTTGTGACCTAGAGGTTTGTATGGACTAGTTCTCAGCTGCCTCAGAAAATACTCTGTAATATTTACATCCTTCAAGGTTTTTGAAAGAGGAGATTAACACCCTGCTAATCTTTTCCTGCCCTTATTTAGTGAACTAATCTAATACTTCACAATAAAATTTGCAGGATTACGGTTTCTGATGGAGCTTGTTATTGACAGAGCAGTGTCCAGAGGGCAGTTCCAGCCCTGGTTCTGCGTGCCCACCCTGTGCAGCCAGGTCTCTGGCTGTGTGACTGTGCAAGGTGCCCTGGTGCTCCTGTTTTGAAGAAAAAGAGTAACAATTTTTGTTGAAACTTAATAATGGTTCCTTTTGCTGTTAAATATCTTATACCACTGATTTTGAACAACCTTGGTCTGCATGTTTCCGATTAAAAGGATTTGCATTTGGGGGTTTAACTCTTTTTTAATGATGTGTTATCTCAGGGGAGCTGTGCAGAACTGGGTAGATCCATAGCCTGGAAAAGATGGAGAGCACTTGCACAGCCTCTGTGCTTTCAGCACTCAGTGACAACTGAAGTTAAGTAACAAAAGCTGAGGAAATGTGAAAATACTCCTGTCATTATGCATGTTTTAGTTTAGGGCTCAAATTTAAATGTCCAGTGAGATAAAGAAAGCTTAGTCCAACTGGGAGATAAACATCCTCTGAATAACCTTCCCCGATGCATAATGCAGAACTGAGGTGTTCTGGAAAGGAAGCCTTTTAGTTAAAAATTATTCAAGAAGGTCTTGGAAGGATGGCAGCCAATGAGGCCAGAAGGTTTCACAGAAACTGTAAGCAGCTGTTAAAAGCACAAGTATATGAATCTTTCTGTTTTGTTTTAGAAAAAAAATGGCTGGTTGAAAAACATCCCGAAGAGTCAGCCACCCACATTCTTCCTCCAAAGAATCAAAGATTACCAGCTCACAGCTTTGAGATGTAATTACAGTATGAGGAGGTTTGGGAGAGCTGAAAAGTCACCATAGCAACCTCCTGGCAAAAATCTTCATACATCCAAAGTAAAGCAAAATTTCTTTTTATCTGAACGGCCCCAGAAAGTCTGAACGTGTTTGTCTTAATTTTCTGCTTCTCTTCATTTATTGTATTCCCTAATCAAGGTTTTTCCTCCTGAGTCCTAAGTGTCCTCCTCTAAAACTTCCCAGGAAAGTTTTGACCAGAAATGGATGCAGGATGCTGGTTATTAGACTAGGCTCTGCCTCTGACTTAATGTTACAGAGGAGATGCCCTCACATGGTGTTCCAGACTGTCTGTAATAACCTCTAGCAAAGCTGATAAACAACTCATGTTGAATGATTAAAGACAACTGAGCAATGGGGAACCAGAGAGAAGACAGAGGAAGTGGAGAAAGGGGATGGCTAGACCTTCTCAAAATCCTTCCATACCATGATGCTACGATACTGGTTTAATGGATGCAAAAAAAATTGGCAGGTACAAAAAAGATGACTTCTGAAACACCCACCCTTGAAATGTCCTGGTCAGTCCCATGCTTGAAGAAAGGCTCTCCACGCAGGAGTTTATGTGAATACTGGAAACTATGCAGCCTGGGTTTGAAGAGATAAACAGTTGCATGCCTTGTGGCTTCCATAAGAGGAAGGAAACAAAACCCGTCAGCTGAGGCTGGTGGGTGGCAGGAGGGTGCTTGGCCATGGCTGCTTGGCTGTGAGGGTCTATGCTGGGCTGAGAGGGTCTGTGCTGGTGCACAGTGAGAAGACAAGGCAAGGGAGGAGTTGCTGGGTGTGAGGCAGCTTGGCTAAGGGGTTCTGTAGTAGTCTTTAGGGGAGAAACCTGAACTTTGGGGTCTTTATACAGAGGTAACCAAGAGAAGGAGACCGCTTTGTCAGGAAGAAGGTGAGGATGGATGATTAGATTATTTAGGAGAGCAGGGCAGAAGAGACGCACCCTTCCATCCTGTTTGAGACTAGAGGGTCTGGAGGAGCAGGGTGAACTGCAGTGTTAAGCAGCCTTGGGAGGTTCAGGATCTCTCCAGTTCCTCTTGTCACTAATCAGATACAATGAGGGAGCTGAACTGCTGGGAGTCATTGCCAGAACACTTAAGATCATCCTCCTGCAGTAGACAGGACCAAGCCCTCCAGGGCCTTATGCAAAGCATTTCACTCCTCCAGAGCTAACTCTGAAAATTCAAGGCTTGTTCTCCAGCTAAGCTATCACCAGGACCATCCTTTCCTGGTGCCACTCGCTCCCTGGTCTCAACTCATCAAGTCTCTCTCAGTAGCAAGCAATCAGAAAGAAGGAGAACCCTTCAGTTCAGTTGTTTCTTTCTAATCTGTGTTTTATAATACTCCATGTGCTGGACTTTGCTCTGGACAAAACTTAATACAACCCTGTGACGTACCACAGGCTGGGAGCATAATGATTTGTTTCTTAAATGCTATTGCAAAAGTCAACAAATCATTACTGGGGTAAATAAAGGAGAGCACTAGGAGCAGAGATTTGTTGTCACAGCAGCTTTTCCAGGACCTAAGAAATGTGGTTTCAGAACAGAAAAAAATAACTTGGTCTTCACTGCATGACCCACTGAAGACCACACAACATCCCCCCCCCCCGACTTTCTCTTCATATTTCTCTTCTTTTGGCACCTGACAGAAGAAACAGTGCAAAGCACTTGGGAAAAACCTACCTTGATTTCTGTGCTACACAAGGAGGTGAGTTTTTGAGCAGCACCTTTTAATGACTGTGGTGTTTTTAGGAGAAAGTGTGAATCACCTGAAAGATGTAAGAAGTCCTGTTCAGGTACCACAGGCTGGGAGCGTAATGATTTATTCCTTAAATGTTACTGGAAAAGTCAGCAAATGATTGCTGGAGTAATAAAGGAGAAGGTTGGGAGAGGGGATTTGTTGTCACAGCAGTAAATGGAAAGCTGGATGACGTTGCCTACCTTTGGAAGTTTTTTAAAGTGTAGTTTTAAAAGGAAATGGAAAGAGTTGTTATTAGCTCAGGGTTTTTTCATAGTTTTCTAATGTTTATCTTACACGCCTGGATACAAAGGGACAATTCCCATTTTGCCAGTGGTCAGAATGTAGTAACCCTTGGTGGGGAGCCCCAGGTGAGAGCTGTGTCTGCTGTGAAGCCAAGCGATTCCACTGAACAGAGCTTGGCCAGCTTAGACAGCCTGAGGAGCTAGTCCATCCCTTATAGCCATTTTATATACCTCTTTAGTCGCCGAGGATTTCATCCAGGGTAGTGCTAAACCAACAATAAGTCCAGTGAAATGAGTGAGCAGAGCACAGAGAGGGGAGTGCAGGGCACTACAAGTGAGGCTGGGGCTCACTTGCTCTGGTTTAGCTACAGTCATCTTTGAAACAACTGCAGTCAAACTGAAGCACAAAATAGGAGAAAATCCTGCCAGTTTACAGTGGCATATTTGGATTTTGCTCTAAGTGTTCAGTGTACACTTCTAGCCCTTCCCCAGTTACAACTATGTTCCCAGGGCCTAATTAAACTGAAGAAAGTCTGTTTGTAGACAAAGCCCAGTGGTGAGAACTGTGCTGTCCGTGAGCAGCCTTGTGTCTTGCTTCTCTGTGTGCCTCTTGCCCTGTCTGCTGCTCTGTGGTCTCCAGTCCCACGAGAGTCTGTGGGGTATAACTGTGGGTCAGAACATTCAGCTTAACCTCACTGGGAGGGATTTCTCTTCTCATTTTCCACCTATTTGGAGGAACTTCACCACTTCAAACATGAACTCGTTTTGTCAAGGCAGGTTGAAAGTTGCTAAGAGGTTTGCAGAGTTGTGGCAGACGGTCAAAACATGCACGGTGTAATTGCATAAACCTCATCTCTTTTAGAAACCAGCAGAAACCAGAGGATTTGTATAGCTGTAACCTTTACAGAGACTACTATCTAGTGACTCAGCTCAGTCATGGGGAGTGAGGATTTCTGGGCTGCTGTGCTGTGAATGCCTTTTCAGCAAATTTCAGCAGCCGTTTGATTTTCTCAGCCAAGTGTGTGGTAAGGGAGTGCTCACCAACATCTTTCTTTCAGAACATGCCTAAAGAATGAAGAGGTTCCTGTGTGGCCCTGGACAGCATTCTTCTGACAAAACTCTTTGCATCTTGATGGTTGCTGCTTGTCTTTTCCTCCTGGCAGGTACAGTAATTCCCCTTGGAATTAACCATAGGGATGGTGCTGCCAGTGGGTCCTGGGCATTCCCCAGCCCAGGGGATGTCTGCAGGTTTCCTGGTTTGTGCACACACAGTGTATCTATGTAGGAGCCCACTCTCCTCTTGTTCTGCTCCAGTGCAGCAGTTATTCTTGCTCTGGACCTCTCCCTTCTTCCTGCAACTGGTACTGGAGTCCTTGTCCACCTCTGAACATGTGTTGACCTCCAGACCTACAGGTCTGGGCATGATGCACACCCTCTCCTGGGATGCTGGTTCAGTCTGGTCCACAGATGAGTCAGTGCAAATGAGAAAATATGGCAAGGAGTGAACTGCCAGGTTTTGGTTGCATCATAGCTGTTGTCCACGTTTGGAGGTGAAAAGCCTCTTGGTTTTGTCATTATTCACTTGTTTCCTCCCTGGCTGTCTCCCTGCTTTTCTCTATGGTTTTTCTAGTATTACTTTGATTACTGTAAAATAAGAGCTGTGCATTTACTCACTTTGTGGTGTTCTGGGAAAAGCATGGAGCTACCAGCAGAAGCAAACTCTCCAGTAATAATTCAGGCACTGAGTGAAACACAGTAAGCTCTGCTTCATGAACACACTCAACACCCCTTCACCCCACTGTAAATCCCAGCAAAACAGTAATTAGTCCTAGGTTGGGTTTTGTATTTCTTTCTTTTCCTTCTCCTCAAGAACAATGCAGGGCACAGAGATAATTCATGCTTCTAAAACGCACCCTGTAGCACTGGGGGCACTTCACAGTGCAGTCAAGGGAAAAATAAGCTTTCCAAGTCAAACCTCCATAATAAAAAGACTGAATTAATGTCTAGGTTGTGCCAAATGTATCCACTTTCTCTCTGCTTTGGCCAGAGGTTCCTAATCTGTCTGCTGTAAGACACTGGAAGGCCTGACCCCTGAAGGGCTGATTTCTCAGTGTGTCTCTGCTGGGGGGCAATGGTGTTCCAGTCACTCGTGGAATGGGTGCCAGTTCTGCCAGTCATCATCCCACAGGGATTCTCATCTCATGGAGATGCCAATGGGAACTGGCTTCTTACCCTTTTGGGCCCTGCAGCTGCTGGAAAGCACAGCTGAAGATGGCTGTTGCATTTTCTTGTGCTGTAATGAATTATTCACGGCTCCAGATATAAATGAGTGGCTGCGCTAATCTCACTGCATCCCCTAAAGCTCCACCATAGATCTTCTCCTTCAGTGCCAGCACTGGCCATGTGATTTCATGCTCAAGGGCTTGTCCTGCTAAGGCAGAGCCTGTCGTGTCTGCGGAGAGGTGCTGAGCTCCCATCCCACCCTGGGGCCTCCACCGAGGGATTGTTATGCACTGCTGTTCTGAGTCCTGCGTACTCCAACTCAAGGGGAAAATCATTATCTTGGGTTCAAACCACCGTTGTAGAGGAGTCACGGCAGTGGAAGTGAGACCAGGCTGTGAGTGCACGCTCCAGAACACACAGAGGTGCTCAGTGGAGCTGATTTCAGAGCCGAGACAGACAGGAAAGATAGCAGAGTGTTGTTATGTGCAATAGCAATGTTCTCTTTACGCTCCGAGTACACAAGGTTACACTAGGACAGCAATGCACCACTTCTGGTCACCTACAGAGAATTAGACTCTGCAGATGGATCATTTCCTACTTGCCTCTAATTTGAAGTGTGTGAAGCAGATGGGGAGAAGTGGCAGCTACTTTTTCAGTCCATGATGTGTGCAACTTCTATAGGATGTGCAAATAGTCATTGGTCAGTTTGGACTTGGGAGGTTTCTAATACTTGATTTATACGTCTGGCAATCAGGCCTGGAAAAACAGCAATTCATTTGCTGTAAATGCAGCTCCTAGATGTGCTTATAAAAGACTCAGCATAATGGCAATTCCTATCTAGAAGAAATGTATCCTGAATTAGCGAAGCACAGGGAAACCTGTGAGCATAATGGCACGTTAAAGATTCAGGTGTTCTGCTCAGGAGGAGCTTGGGTTACAATCTGAGTCTAGATGGTGCACGCAGGGCCACCTCAACCCCTACAGAAACACTTTGGTGGTGGCAGATGGAGCTGGTGCAAAGATTGGCTCCCGCCTTCGGTGACTGTGCTGCTGTCTAAACGTGTTGGGGGTGGACTGGTGCTGCCCCGTGGCTTTCTGCACATCCAGAGGGACGGGGGAGCCTGGGGAAGTGACTCTGCTGTGTCCAGCGGTGACTGCAGTGGGACTTGCTGAGCAGGAGACCATAGCAAACCCAGGAGCCAGAACAGTGATACATTTCTTACCATTGCACTGGGCTGCCTCCTGGCTGGACATACAGCAGACAACGTGGAGAGCAAAACCCAGAGAAGCAGAGTGAGACCTTCCACACCCCTGCCAAAGTGCTCCAGGGACAGAGGTGGCTGAGCAGAGCCATTGCAGCTACTACTCTGCTACTCTACAGTCCGAGCTGGGGCCACCTGTGTGCAAGTTACTGCCTGTGTGGGTCTGCAGTTGGTGTTACTCCGAGAGGCTGCCTCTGTCAGCAAAACCTTTTGAGCAGGTTGTAAAGATACAACGAGGTCATTTAAAGTAACGAAGACAAAAAATGCACAAAGAATTTCTCCAGAGCCTGAGAAAGGGACAGCCCTTATGATTTTTATTTTTAGCAGAAACTCTGCCCTAAAACCTGAAGGTTAAGGGAGTGATCTGTCACTGGGAGCCAAACCACCAACTAGCTTTTTGCCCAGAGTGTGCTGAACCTTTGCATGGCACAACCATGCTGACCCTGGGCCATGTGAACCCTAGATCTGAATTCTGTGTTCGTTCCTATTTGTCTTGAGGGCTTTAACTTTTCCTTTGCAGAATTATACTCATCTTCTCTTTACTGATAGTGTGGGTGGTCTCAGAATTAAATTTTAAAGGCAGCAGAAACTAGAAATAGAATAAACCTTTAATCTTTTTAATTAGCATTCTAGGAAGTACCTGAATGAGGTCATAGTGCAGCTTTTTCTTTGGAAGTGACACTTTATTTCCTTTATTTACCCTCTTTCCTAATGCTGTTTGCTTACAGAAACACGTTATCTGCATGGAGAAAGACTGAATTTACTGGGGAGGAATGAGAAGTACGTGTCCCTGGTCAACTTTAGCATCCCTCGGCTATGTCAGTTCACAGTGTGCATTGACCTAAACCGAACTGCCAATGCCAGCTCCTGGGCAGCATTTTCCTCTGACACTAACAACACCTCCACCAAGAGAAATGACATGGAGCTTGGACTCTCTGGAGAAAAAAAGCGGTTGAGACTGTATCTTTTTGGCACCAAACGAGACATTGAGCTCGATCTGGCCCTTTTTGGCTGGTATAGAGTGTGCTGCTTGTGGGACACCAGGAAACAACTGCTGCAGGTCTACTGCAATGGTAATCTCGTATATAACGAAACCATCACCAGCACTGAGTGCCTGATACCCAACGGCAGCCTGGTGCTGGGTCATCTGCACAAAAGAAAGGATGGCTTTATTGTGTGGCTAAGCAATAGCTTCACTGGCAGCTTGTACTACTTCCAAATGTGGGACCACGTGGTGGGCCAGGAAGAACTTCTGGACTGCGCCATGGGCAGTACCATCAGCTGGAAGGAAGGGCACTGGAACGTCAGCAGCATCCTTCCCGTTGCGGACCGTCGCCTACGCTGTGGTGAGTCTGCAGTATTTTCTCTTCTTGAGGCTTGTGTGTTGCTGGAGATCAAAGAGACAGTAGGGAACCCTCCACTGTTCAGGACAACGGGGATTGCCTAATAGCCTCCAGGTCACTGCTGCTGTGATGGAGGCCAGGAGTGGACAAAGCTGTAGCCATGCAGGCAGCGTTGTTACTCACCCCACCTAAGATCTTGAAGCAGGCACAGAGGTTGTGGATGAGGGAAAGCTGGCAGGGGCAGGTCCTGCCACTGATGAAATCCCCTGGAGGCTGCTGGCAGGTGGCATCTTTTATATGAACCTTCTAGTGGTTTCACTTTCTGCTGGGGCATCAACCTGCTACTCAGCTAGCCTGGCACCGAGCGAGGTAGGTTGGACACAGAAGTTTTCTTCCAATATGTTTAACAATATTTAACTAGAGCCATTAATTATAGTCATCTCTTTTCTGCAAGACCCCTTCTGTTGTGTGCCTTAGATGGATGTTTCTTCACTGAAAAGCCCTCTCAGCAAAAGCACTCTTCACAGTCTTTTGGGTTATCTCATCATTCAGTCTTGATATCTGTGTGTACTGCATGGTATTTAAACTACACAGTATTAAACCAGAGGACTGAGATTGACTAAGTGACTGTGTGACTGACTAATTTATGTAAAACTAACAACATGCCTCAATATTTAGGTACCCCACAGTAACACCAAATGCATCTTTATTAATTGTCTGCAGTCTGATGGCTTCCCAGGGTAAGCATGGGCACAGTCAGAAGTAATTGAGTGTTTTTAGTGTCCACTTTGAGAATTCAAGGAACATCCCACCAGACAGCATGTTTCCATCGAGTGCAGCACTCACTGACCTCACTGCAGTTCCCACTGCACTTTCCCATCTCCTGCTCCAGGTTTCATCGAATCAGAGCCCAAGGCAATGAGAAGAGCACCAGGAAATCACCGACTGCTGCTGCAACCTGTGCTCAGCGGGATTTCCCTGCCCACACTGCATACCCCCTTGCTCTGCAGCAAAGAATGCAGGGACTAACAACAATTTGTCTGTCTTTGGCTCCCTGTCCCCTGCCTTTATCTGGGCAGTCCTCTTTCTGCACTGCCTGTTGCCAGAGCTATTCCCCTACTTGTGCCTCTGACTGCGAGGGGGACATGATCTGATGAGGAGGGAGGACGAAGGCTCAGTTTTCTCTTTTCCAGTGAACACCTTTGCCCTTGGGCCCATTCGCTCCGTGGGAAAGATGTGTGCCTGGCTTGGCAAGGAGTTCTGAGAAGCTTAGTTGTGTTTACTTTAGGTTTAGCACCTAAAATCAAAGCCTCTGCTCTGTCTTCCTGGACTTTGATTTTCAAAACCAATATAACCTGGATGAATGTGAGCAGAATTTTAGTGAGATAAAGCACATTAGAGAGAGGCTTTCAGTGGTCAAATCATTTTTTCTCTCTAAAGCAGTCCCCAAGAACCAGGTGACTTCCTCTAATTCATAGAATCATAGAATGGTTTGGGTTGGAAGGGACCTTAAAGACCATCTAGTTCCAACCCTCTGCCGTGGGCAGGGATACCTTCCACTAGAGCAGGTTGCTCAGAGCCCCGTTAGTTAGGATTCTAACTGGCCCAAATAGTCAAAGGTTATCAGCAAGAAGAAACATCAGCATGTCTCACAAGTGATGAACTACACCAACAGGCACTGCGGCTGCTGGACCCGCTGGGACCACATTGTATTCCACACTGGGAGAAGGGTTACTGGAGACTGACATTTTCCCAAGAGCAGTAACTAAGGTGACCGTTGTGAAGTCCTAGTTAAAGAGTTGTTAATAAAATTTATTTATGTTTGAGAGCTTGTCACGTGTCAGATCTTGGCAAGACCTTTGCCTCTGCTGTAAATCTACTCCCTACTTTAATTAACTGAAATTCATGAGCTAGCTATGGTGCAGAAACATACTGATGATGCACTAGGTAGGGAGAACAGTGAGTGATGTAAATACATACTGACATTTGTGTCCTGTTGTCCATATGGAATCATACATATTGAGTCTACATGGAGCATGCATACAAGAAATAGTTGTGCTAAAGTGTTGCGATGTAATGAGATGTCACGGGGAAGTGTCATTGCAATTCTAATGTCTCCAGTTCATCAATTCTGATGACTCTGGTTGTTAATTTGGCCCTAGAACAATTACTAGCTGCAGGGTTTGCTTCTCATGTTCATGTACATTGTTTACAGACCTGTGCATTGCGTGGCTCACCGTGGCAGTAGGCAGTTTGTGCAGTTGTGCTGGGGAATTGGGCAGCCTGCTTTGTTTTGGAAATCTCACATTAATTTTGGAAAACCAGGGCTCATTTAGGCAGAGTGAGTGAAACTTCTCATATGAATGTGGCAGGAAGCAACTTTAAGAAGGTGTGTTGACTTTTTATAAGTGATCTAATTATCATAGTGATTGCACTGGCTTTGCTTGATAGTAGGAGTACAGTTATTGTTCTGCTTTTGCTTTCTCTCCCAGAGTTCTTGAAGATGATCCTTTACTTTTCCAGCTTGGCTGTGCCTTTGCTAAAAGTGACTCACAGTCTTCATCTCTTCCACCCCCTTCCTCACCCACACACCGATTTCTGATTTTCTTCTTAATTTTAAATAATCTGGGAGAGGGATGGCTATACAATATCTGAATGTGACAGCTAATAATACAGAAATAGATTTATTACAGTTCTCTTATTGGTAAGTCTACTCCGTGCTGCTCTTCTATTGGAAACCGTACATATTTACAAGATGCCAAATAAACCACTTATTAAATTATCAAATCGGAAACCATGACTAGGACTTTTACAACGTCAGTGGTACAGTATTCTACTTGCTTCAGATCTCATCTGTCCTCATGGCTGAGCCCTCATTTCATGAGTGGAATTACATGCACACCTGCCTGCTGGTAATGACATGTGAGAATAAACAGACTTTTTTTTTTCTTCAGGTGAGAAAGAAATAAATTAGAATCTGTGAAGTTGTAATTATGCTTCATTTGTAAGGAGATGAAAATGGCATTGTGAGTTACATTCCTGAGTAGAATGGGTTTGAGCTTTGCTTGGCCATTTCTCAATCTTTTTTTTTTTTTTGTCTGTCAGATTTTTCTGCTTCATCCTGACTGACACTGGGTGGTATCATACATCACCCCTGAGGCAGTGGTTTTTTAAACATTATACTGATAACAACAGGAACAGAGTAGAGCCTGTAATCACCCAGCGTTACACAGATTCCTCCTATCTGCAGAGGATCTGCAGCCCTGCAACAATCAGGAGGACAAGTTAAACCCTAGGTGTACAAACGGTTTGGTTTACAGCTTGATAAATCATAGTCTCGTATGTCTGTATTTCTGTAAGGAGAGAATAAAGAATTTACTGCAGTGATAGGGCTTGTCTGCACAGCACTGGCCCTTCTGTGTTCTCATCACGAGTCCTTTATGGCAGCAGTGCTTAAGAAAAGCTTATAACGAGACAGTCATTTCCTATTGGCTTGAAAACAGACATTAAATATTTGTGGCATTACACTGGGGCTCACAGAGCCCATCTCTGCGGCTTCACACCACAGGAAGGCATACAGGTTTCCACTGGAAGATGAAACTGTGGGATTAAAGGCACTGGGTGTGCTGGGATATCTGCCTCTGCAGCACTGGGGGTCAGGTACTTTGGGTTTTGCTCTTTGTGTGCTCAGGGTAGTATGTGTTGTGAGGTTGGGGAGGGCTTGGTACTGGAGGAAAAAGACACCCCTTTAGTTTCAGATCCTGCTGTTTTCTGTAGAGGAGATGTTTTCCTTTGTCTTTAGGGGCTTGCTTTTAATTTAGTAGATACATCTGGCTTCTTGTTTCCTGCATATTCATATGTATGTCAAACAGTGTTAGTGGCTGTTGGCAGGAGGTCTGTGTATTGAAGCTCTAGGTCTGACTTGCAGCTAGATGATCTAAGCCTGTGGATCCTGTCCAAATAAAGACTCAGCACACAGCCATTATGTCAGGTCGTGTTTCTGACTTACTGCAGGCAATGGATTTGAAATGGCAATGTGCAGCTTAATCCTGGACTTGCTAGTGTTTTAGTGTAAGAGTAAAGCAGGGCAAATTAATCCTCTTTTTTTTGCAACAGTTTAGTACCATCTCAGAAGCAAAAGGCCTGAGTAAAGAGGAGAGGTGTCCAAATTAAAATCAAAGATTCATCAAGCATCATGGGAAAAGCAAGCTTGCTAGTTTGGAGCTTTCTGTACATCTGGGAGCAGAGCACTGTGCTACAAAGAGCACTGCCAAAGCAGGTGGCTGGACAGTCTGATCTTTTCAACAGCTTGTGCATCTCTCCTGCTCCCCATCCTGTTGCCTCTGTGTGTGGAAGAGCCTCCTGGCTCAGCTGTCCAACAGCTCTGAGTGCGCTGCCTCTGCTGCTGATACTATGGGTGCTGAAACTGCCTTCCTACATCATGAGATGACACCAAAACACAGACTGACAGCTCTGAGGGGCATTTGGAGGCTGAAGGTCTGAGCTGAAGACTGAAGAGTCTGAGCTTAGTCTGCAAGAGCCAGCCTTGGAGAGATAACTCAGAGATGGACTTTCAATAGCTTTATTGTCTTCTTGTTCATGAAGTTGGAACTTAGCAATTGCTCTGGGTTGACTTTGATACGAGTGCAAAGCCTGTGGCTTAATGCAAAGAATAAAATTGCTTGTTTGTCTAGGAAGCAGAAGCTTGTGTACTGTAGCATGCCTGGTCAGTAGGGGCTTTTGGCTTCATCTGTCCTCTCAGCTTCACAAAGTAATTTGAAGATATTTAGGATAACAATAGGACATATTTGTTAACTTCCCCTATTTCTGTTACTGTCTGTGGGTATATTGCCATTGATTTGAATGGGTCAGAGACAGGCTGGTGTGTTTTAAGCATGGGTGATTCTCTTTACCTTGCACTAGTAGAGAAAACAATGTTCTGTGAAGCATGGCCTTATCCGATTTATTTCTGACCACACTCACAGACATTTGGCTCTGTATTCATATGTTAAGTTTATTTCTCCTAGTCAAGGCTAGAATGTCAAGCCTCTGACAGTCATGTGAGTGAAGAAAACACCACAAATTACCAGCATAACGAGGAAACAGTACTTCTAGAGCAAAATGTTGTGATCCTGCTTTTCTTTCATCACCAAGGCCTATAACGTGACTCGGTCATTCGGTTCACTGCAATTTTCTGTAGTACATGTGACAAACTTCACACGTTTTGTCCCTGCCTGCCTGGTGATGTGGCAGATTGCCTGTGAGCCGCAGAAATCCTATCTGGTTTGACAAGGTGATTCACTTCAAGGAAAATTAGCTATGAACGAATTCTTGGAATTCTTTACTTTGAAAATGGCAGACAGGGTGGCCAGCGTTTATCATGGGAATCCTTCTGCCAGGTTATCACTAAACCAGAGACCACGAATATGAATGTTGGTGTCACATGCATTACTGCATGTTAACCCAATAGCATTTGGTGTTTGACAAATGCCTGTTCCTGAAGGCTGGAACAGGTCACGCGAGCAAGAAGGGAACAGAGAGATAACTGCTCTTCAACACAAGCAATGAAAAAAAATAATGTTGCAGGCTATCGGGTCTTCCTCGGGGTCTAAACTGCAAATCTTGTTTTCTCCCTTGTTACACTGTAGTTACCTCTGGAGAAATAAAAAAACGCAAACACTACATGCAGATGCATTTCCCCCCTTGCCTTCACCCTGCAGAAAACTGTGGAACGAGAGCTCTTTGTTAGAGTGACCTTTGCTGACCTCGTGCCTCTCGCTCATCTGGACTATGCTCTTCCTTACACATTTGCCACTGTGGATTTCTTTCCAGCAGGTTCATCATCATCAAGGGCTCCTACACTGCCCCTGCTACCTCCGACCAGTAGTACCAATGGTACCATTCCACGTAAGTGCTAACAAGGCTATTTGAAATGCTGACACAGAATCATAGAATACTAGGGGTTGGAAGGGACCTCCAGAGATCATCGAGTCCAACCCCCCTGCCAGCGCAGGATCACCCAGGGCAGGACACATAGGAGCAGATCCAGGCAGGTTTTGAAAGTCTCTAGAGAAGGAGACTCCACAACCTCTCTGGGCAGCCTGCTCCAGGGCTCTGTCACCCTCACAGTAAAGACGTTTCTCCTTATGTTCAGGTGGAACCTTCTATGCTCAAGTTTATACCTGTTAGTCCTTGTCCTATCACTGGGCACTACAGAAAAGTGATTGTCTCCTTCCATCTGCCACCCACCCATCATCACCAACACTGACACCATAGACGTGCCAAGTTAAGAGTCAGTCACATGTTTAAGCTATCGCTGCTTAGCAAAGTGTTGTATTTCAGCAGATCCTCCTCTCTCTTCCTATGCATTCTTAGCAGGCAGTAAAAGCCAAGTTAGTGCACCCACAAAGATGAACCACAACTTGTGATAACCTGACCATGTGTTTGGTCCCTTAGACTCTTTAATAAAACTTTGAGGAATGCAGCAGTAATCTAGACTTGGGCATGTGAACTTTGGGATTTCCCAAAGAGCCTCAGTGACCATGGGAATGGGAAACACAAACGTGGCTCAGTGGAGGGGTGAGGAGATGAGAAGGGGTGCAGGCTCCCTCTGTGCAGACTAGAGGATGCACCTCCCTTACGTTCTCTCCTTCCAGCCAGCTTCTTTCACGTTGACATGAACTTTTCTCTTTTCTACAAAACTGAGAGAGCTCCCGATTACTACGATGCAAAGAAGCTTCTTGAAAACTGGGTGAGTAGCTTTCTTTTCTCCTTCTCATGTATTTCTAGCAAGTATCAGGTGATGAGGACAGCTGGTACAGAATGCAAACCGGTGGGACAACACAGAAATAAGTATCCATGTAACAATACTGTGGTGTTTCAGAATCATGTTATCCAACGCATTTTTAACATTTTACCAGGATAAAATTAAATTCTGAAGGAAGGGAAAAGTGTTGACATTTTGCAAAAATTTTAAGCTATTTTCATTGGGACTTAGAATTTTGATGACAACTCTAAATTTACAAGCAGGCCTAGATAAAGTACTGATAAATCCATTTAACAAAAATGTTATTGTTTTCTTTCCAGTTTAGGATCATATTTACTGGAGAAGAATTTGTTGTGACAAACTTTAAAGTCAGGTAAGCCTCTGGCTGTATTGTGGTGTCACCTTGACCCTCTACTCTTTGAGCAAAATTGCAGCCAGGTTCCAAATACCCATTTCACAAGTGACCAGTCCTATGACAAAGGTGTAAACCAAACCTCCAGATCTGCACAACTGTGATCATGTGGAACACCCACGTTTTGTTTACTGGGCTCATTCACTTGAAAATATACATCCTGCCTAATGCAAGGCAAGCAGCTGCTGCCAAACTGAGACCTCATCTGTCACCATATATATTGTTTCATGATGAAGATGAAGCCTTTGCTGCCTCTGCAGCGTGTGAGCAATGAGTCAGGTGGGCTGATGTTTCTGCTATGCCACCCTGGCAATTCAAACAGTACAGAAATTGGTACTTGCAGGAGATGTAAAGTAAGGCCAAGTGCTGGTACCTGCAGGATTCAATCACATTCATCCTGCTGAAGCCCTGTTTCAGTGATTGCATGTGAGTGCAAAGGAGTTTAGGGGTCACACCCAGAGTGAGGGTCACAGCCCCCTGAGGGCTGTCTAGTTTGTGTAAGCAGCACACTGGCTCTTTCGTGGCAGTGTCTAAGTAAAGCAAGTTATAGTTCCTAAGCCTTGCTCAGAACTGGTTTGTTGTACAAGACTCCTCATGTCATACCTTTTAGCCCAATGCAGCTGAATTCATATCCAAACTGTGCGCAGCTCAGAGGAATATTGAGCACTTCATTGAAGTATCACTTGAGTTTTAACATTCTCTGCGTATTTCAACTTCTACTTTCTTCTCTGACTTCCACAGCCCCTGCTTGCTTTACAAGCGACAGTAGGGTAACACACTGCACTGGGTACATGGGGTGAATCCCACTCAGAAAACCATAAAAGAAGGGTGGGTCCCATTCTGGAAAGCATTTTTTGGCAGGGTGTGTATCTGTTATAGCCCTTGGTCTTGGTGATTTATGTAGATACACCTATGCTGAATTCAGGATGACTTCTGTGCTGCAAGGTCTGGCTCATTGTGGTCAAAACATACTTTTTGTTAGGTGACAGTGGAATGGGTCATGTTATATTTATATGCTTACTGTGAAATAATTATTCTATTCTCTTTTGCTTGCAGGGGTAATTATCCAAAATGCAGTGTCTGTAAGAGGGCTCATGTATGTAATGTGTTATTTTCTGAGTTAAAAACTTGTTTTTTCTTTTCTCTGCATAGAGGATATAGTAGTTGTGTAGTCTAAGTGCCGATACTATTGTGTTTTGTTGAAATTAGTAAATACTGACTTTCAATCTGGTAGGTATACCCCATGTAAATAGTTGGCCTGGAGAGCCACTGTGCATCCCTAGATGCTGACGTGTTCTGTGCAGACAAAGGGATGCTGGATGTGCCCAGCACTCTCTGCAAGCAGGCTGCTCTGCCATAGCTTTCTGGTGGGCACACTCATTGAGCAGCATTAGATACAGATCCGCTCTGCTCTCTGCACGAGGCAGCATCAGTGCACTATGATGTTCTGGTTTATTCTGAGGTACCTCTGGAAGAACTGTGAAGCAAAGGCTACTCTAGAGAGTCAGGACCCTATGACATTTAAACTAACAGGCTCCATTTTACTGAGCACACTGTTTCTGCTGTTTGCTTTCCTTAAAATTCACCTTGTGCCAGTTGATTCTAACGAGTTTCTAACTTCTTGTGTCCTTCTGTATGAACTGAAGATGAAGGTAAAGCAGATGTCACAAAGGTAAGACCCATGGTTATGAACTGGGTTTTCATCGTTCATATCGATTTAAGTTTTACGAGGAGGAGGAGGAATTAGACCCCTCCTTGGCTGTTTTAGTTTCAGAGTAACTGTGGAACCTTGAGTTGTACAAAATAGAAAAGCACACCTGGAATCAGAACCGCAGCAATGTTTGGGGAAATGTATTTGAGCATCCAAGGTTTCCCTCTTATACCCCCTATCTTGGGAGGCTCAAAGTGCTTCATGGCAGTCTGGGAGGTTTGTGTTGCACTGTAAGAGTTGGCTGTGAGCAGTGCCCTTCACTGGGCCCAGAAGAGTGAGTGGACTGTGTCCAAGAAGGCTGCCAGGACGAATCCTGCACTTCTTCTGCAGGAAATCCAAATTGCCTTCTGATCTCAGGCCAGAAGAAGAAGAGGAGTGGGGTTCCCATCACCTTCAAGGGGTTGCAAATGGTTTACAAAGGCAATGCTGAGTGGAGAACAACTGTGTAGAGACAGGAGTGAGTTGGAAGCACTTGAAACACCCCAGTCCTAAGGAAATCTCACTCATTAGACCTCAGTTAAATTAGAGGTCCACTGGGGAGGTTCACCCACAACTGAGTGCTGGCTTCTTGCATCTTTCTGCCATGTCTGAAGGCACTCAGATATACAGTCTTTCCTAACATCCTAAAGTCAGCAAACATAGTTATCCAGAAGAATAGCTGTTTTGAGGAAAAAAAGGCTGGAATCCAGTGGAGATACTGAAAGCAGTTAGTTAAAGCTCAGCTTTCCAGGGAGCCTCCAAGTCTGCTTCCTCTGTTTGGACACAGGGGTACTCCAGCAGCTCATCATTTTATGACTAGTCACTCCAAACTTTGAAAGATGATTGAAAAATGATTACTTGTGACAGAAGAAGCTCCTTTGCCAAAACAACATGATTAGGAAACCTAACCCACTGTGAAACCATAAAGTACCAGTATTCCAAATAATTTGTACTTTAGAATGCATTTGCAGTCATAAGCTACTAGTGTACAGAAGAAATAGCATTTGGTGACATTTGCCATAGGACTGCACTTATGGTGAAGAAAATATCTACATAAAATATCCAATTCAGTATAATTTTCTGGGTTACTCCTTGATTTTGTAGCCACTTCTGTGACATTTTACTAATATGGTAGCCTTGTTTGTGTATTCCGTTTGTAGCTATGTCTGTAAGGCCATTATAAAGGCCACGTCACCTGAAATACAAGAAGTGCTGAGTCTCAAGATCAAATGGTTGTTAAATGACACTTATGAAGAGGGACCATTATCCTTACACGTGAAACCTGAAGATGTGGCTATCAAGCCAATAGGTAATACTACATTAAAACTTCATTGGAAATCACATACCTTGTCATTCTGGCTGCAAGCATTTTATCAGATTTAAATTTTGTGGAGAGGTTAGGCTAGAAAACAGCCTTACAAGTAGCCAGACTGGTCTCATCTGAAGCACAAAGCTGTAGAACCTCACGCAATGACAGCAAAATCAAAGACTCGGGTTCCAGACAAATGGAAGTAAGATAAAACTGAAATCCTGGTGCCAAGGCAGGTTTGAGCAGCTTTGCAATGAAAGCGAGGGGAAGGGCAATGAAGTGGCAAACCCAGGAGCCCCTGCTCATACACAGCCAGTGCTCCAGAGCCTGGCTCTTGAGGGAGATCAGAGCTAAACACCAAAACCAAGCCCACTGCAGACATTTGTTTAATGCCAGTGCATATTGGATGAAGCCTCAAAGGGCAAACAAGCTCTTTGTTGGTTTGGTTACAATCTCTACCACTCCTTAAAATACAGAAGTAAGAGCTAGCAGACTGGACCCGAGATTGAAAACCACATTTTATACCAAGGTCTTAGGAAAGATCAGCTGCAGACAATAAAAATCCAAGCCTGGCAGGAAGACATTGGTGGGATAATGAGAGGTGGTGTGAAAGCACCTTCAGATAGATTAGAGAAGCCTGCAGGATGTATTTTTATTAAATACAGTTTGTGATGCTGAGAAATTAACACCTTATCTCTGAACTGACCTTATCAAACAAAAGATAAAAAGAATGGAGGAGAACAGGTAAAATATTTAAGCAAACTGTTCTCTTGAAGCCACTAAACTTGTAAAATACTCCTATTTCAGCTCATTCCCTTCAGGAAAGGAGGTGCAGAGAACAGCTGGGTCCCTGGGTGTCAGGGTGGGGTGTCTTCCTTCTGACTATTAAATCTTTTTAAAGAGCTTTTATGTATTTCTTCCTCAGCACTAATGAATTGTCCAGAAAGCTTTTCTCACACAACCTACAAGGGGAATTATTCATGGCCACTAACAAGCCCTGCTACTGAAGCAGAGGTCAGCTGCAGGAAAAACCCTCTGCAGTCTGCTCAAAGGACATGGTGAGTGATGAGATCATCTCGGTTTGGTTCTTGCATGGGAAACAGGAGTGAGTGCCAGGCTTTGTGTGGTGGGAAACCAGATGGTGGTCTGTCATGGCACACAGTGATGTGCCACGCCAAGGAAGATGCAAAGTACACGGGACAGTCCAGCTCAGGCTGCAGGGAAAGGGAGTGTTGCATCACTTCCATCACCTGCAGCAAATGCAAGCCAGCATAGCAATAAGCTGATTTCCTGCTTGAGCAGGAAGGGGAAATAGATGCACTGTAGCATTTTGTGCCATCTATTTATGGCTGTCTGCCCTTCAGTACCTCCAGATGCGTTTCAAAGTGCTCTGACATTTGGGCTCCCCTCCCACTCTGCTTCATGCTAAGTTAAATCTGACTTGCAAGTTGGTTTTCAGAACTGGGCTAACTAATTACATTCTTAGAATGTAATGAGAAATATGAGGAACATAATATTTTTTTTCTTCTTGTCACAATGTACACTGCTTTCATTTTTCAGTGCAATTAATATTGAACTTGAGAAAACTTTCTGGAAGAAACCAAATATGGCTGAATGTAAATTACTGGAAGAACTACCAGATAATATTTTAAAGCTCCATGATGTCACAATAACAGAAGGTAAGGTATCAGATACTGCAGTGACACAGGGGATCAAAGTCAAAATAGATAATGTTTATGCTGGACATCTGAAGTGATGAGGTTGTTTTATGTGCATCCTACTCACCTGGTCAGCTTAAAATGTTTTTAATGTAGATGAATTTTGCAGGTGCTTCAAAATTCTCTATCTAGTACTTTGAAGAGTTGTCTCAAATCCTACACTTAGATTTAGAACCAAATAAATAAGCAATGAATAACGTGACAGGTTTTGCCTGTCTCTACGCTCTCTGTTACCACATCAAAGTAGTCTGTAATATCTCGTACAAAGAAGCACAAATCAGTGGAATTGAGAAGGTCGTGCTGCAATTCATGTAACCTATACAGTGACCTTTATTACCTGATTATATCTTTTTTTAAGCTATGCCAAACAGTGCAAGTTGTTTGAATGGCGAACAAAAGCAATACCATAGCTTATCCACCTCCTCAGCTATGGCATCAAATAATAGATCATGGAAAGATATCTGCAGTTGCATACAGTCTGTCTGACTCCCTGGGTGTAAAACTCGGCTTCTATTAAAAAAATACAGAAGGATGATGAGAGGATGAATGGCAAATATAACTTTAGAATCTATGCCATTCAGTATTTGCTTTTGCTGCTATACCAATGAAGCGGCATTTGGGGAGAGAGGCAGATCTTTTCTAACTCTGAACTCACAAATGCTTGTAAATGTGACCCAAGTCAAAACTACATATTTACAGATAAACTTCATAATTCAAAAGCAGGTGAAAATATTCGTATGACACGTATATTTTCTTCTTTTAAAATACAACCTGAGATATCCAGATTTTACTTTGCAGTCTTTGCCAGTGTCTTTGACATATTGACGGCTTATTGACATTCTGGGGACATCATTTTATAATGGATCAGAAGCATTATGACCATATGGAAAGGGAGGAGAAGCAGACTAATTCCTTGCTTTAACCTAAAGACATGTAGCCATATCGCTAGACATACAGCTATGCCACGTAAATCATCTGTACTTTTTTTTCCCAGAGAATGCACAAGATGTTGTACAGCACATTTTGTACCTCTTGCCAGATGCAACACTGCACATGGAAGAATTAGAAGTCATTGCAAGTAAAATTTCTGATATCTTAAGGTTTGCAGATATGAGCATGACACTTGCAGAGACTATATTGTCTATACTGAACTATATTTTGCTGCAAGAAATAGAAGATCAGAACGTTAGAAAAATGACCAATAGGTAAGTAAGATAACTTGCCCAGAAGTGGCTTCCTAAGCTAAAATGGCACCATGCAGGAATTCTTTTGGTCTGTTAACATACCAGCACACAAATTAGCAACTTCTGTACTTGGATCTTCAACATGTTTGTGGCTCTTGGTTATTGTGTTGTCAAAAACGTTTTTACCAGAACCAGGTCTGCCGAAGTCACCCTCCCAGGTGGCACCCTCCCCTATGGGCATCTCAACCTGGAGGCAGAGCAGGGGCCTGCCTAGCTGCCACCTCCTCTCAGAGGGGACCTTTACAGCTCAGCAGTGAGCAGAGAGTTGGTACATCTGCATGGAGCCATGTATCTGTTCCACCAGTACACCAGGCTGGAATGCTGTACCTGTGCTGATAAAGACTTTTCCAAACGTAGCTGTGCAATGTTAGACTTCAAAATCTACCTTTAGGGTCCTGTGTCCGTTATGTGATTCTCACATGTGCCAAAATCAAGGTTGCTAGATAACTTTAAAAACATCTTTCTCCTTTGAGATCTTAAAGGTAACTCAACTACCTGTTTTTGAAAGGTCTAGCTTCTGTCACTGAGCAGCACCATGTTCAGAAAACTACTGCCAGCCTTTACAAAGGCAAATGCAAGTGCACAGAGTTCATTAATTCCTGTTTTGGGCAAGACAGCTTGCCCACTTCTCACTGCACGACCTGAAGCTCCAAAGAGGAAAGATTATTGTACTTCGCACTGGCAAATGCAACGCTAACCAACAGCATGAGATGTGATATTCACCATGTTAAAAGCTCTTTCAGCATCTCTCATTTTACAAACTGTGCCTACCTGCAGTTTTTTCTCACTTAATGCAAACCAATATTTTAATAAGAAATATTGAAATAAATATCAAAAGCAAGAAAAATGAAGTTTCCACTTAAGTTCTAGGTGAGGCACAGACAGCCCAGTTGTTTGCACTGGACAACTATGCATTGCCTTTTCAAACTGGGGAGCCTGCAAGGAGGAATAGCCAAAAATAGCTCAGAAAATCATCCAGGGAGAAAGCGTTGAGTCGCATCGTGATCCTTTTGGCTGCACGCTCTCTATTCAGACTCTACTGCACTGCAGTGTGTGGAGTGAGGGCTGTGATAGCTGCCAGCACTCAACACCTCTGCCTTCTCAAATAGGCTCTGGGTTGTTGGGTTTTTTAAGTGAAATATCCATTACTTCAAATTCTCCTCTCATGAAATGTAGGGATTTAGGGACAAGGATGATATTCTAAGAGGCCCTGGATTCCTAATCCTTCATGGAGATAGAATTGGTATGTAAGAGTTGTAATCACAATGTCTTGGGTATTTTAATTTTTCCATAAATCAGACCTCAAAAGAGCACGACCACACTGTGATGACACCTGACAAGGTATCATGATACCCTCACAAGGGCTACTATGCTCCCTCTTTCAGGCCTCAGTAGGAATTTTGGATCCCAGATATTCTGAGGAAGTTGAATTCCAGACTTTGTAGCTCTAGGGCAGCTGTGGCTGAAAGGATCCCATGGGGGTCCTTGTGTGTCTGCGACCAGTGATGCATGAAGATAACACCAGACCAAAGAAAGACAGGAGGGTTTTCCTTTAGTCTGTCAGGGATGCTGTCATACACATCTTCAATAGAGTATTATCCTTTTTGTGTCCCACTGAATAGCCTTCAGGGAGACCAAACAAGATGTGGAGCTGTCTCTTAATACCCATGAGCCTTAGAACAACCCTAATTTGCTGCTTCCTTTGGATTTCAGCCTATTCTCTGTTTAGAAAGAAACACCCAACACTGAGAGCAGGGCTCAGAAGCCTGCGGACTCTCATCCTCGGACATATTCATAGCTTTACTAGACAAGACCCCGAGCAAGCTGACTGACCTCTAAAGTATGCCTTCCTGGGGGGAGCTGGATGACAGACCTCCAGAGGTCCCTTGCAGACTAAATTATTCAGGGTCTGATATTTTACTAGAGGGTGCAATTAGATGATTGCAAATAATCAAATTAACAGGCTTTACAAGTTACAGCCTTTCAGATGAAGTGCAGTATCAATTTTGGGTGTGATTTTAAACTCGGGTCTTTCCAGAACCACTTGGTGTTGTCCCTGCAGAAGGGTATTTTCCACTTGCCAGATCTTTGACCTGCTGAAAGATGCTATCTCCACTGCTTGCCATCACCTGACCCTGAGCCAGACAAAATGCCATCTGCCTCAACGTGGACCCACTCTGCTCTAGTGATTGCTCCTGGTGATCATAAATCTGAGCATAATTTTTTAGCTGATTGTCTCCTGAATGCATGTTATGAAGCCAGAAGAACATTTCAAGAGATGTATCTTTTCTTTTTTTTCTTTTTTCTTACTGATGCTCTTGCCTAAAGTATCCTGAAGACAACTGAGGAGATAGGCTATAAGGTGACTTACACAGAAAGAAGTACGTCGGTCATAACCACTTCCGTGGCTTTGTTGGTGGTGCGTCCAGACCCCAGCGTGTTTGGAGGACTGGCCTTTGGCATTACTTCCTACAATAGAGGCATGGATCTCAAGGTGGGAGCAAAGTATTACCTCAGGGACCACTGACTAAACCAGACAATCCTCCTGCTATTTTGTACCATTGCGTATTTGACTTGAGGAAG
Source organism: Todiramphus chloris collaris (assembly GCA_025345505.1). NCBI lineage: Eukaryota > Metazoa > Chordata > Aves > Coraciiformes > Alcedinidae > Todiramphus > Todiramphus chloris. The sequence continues at coordinate 7,932,650 of JANVCC010000049.1, read as the reverse complement.
GCAGCTCTGAGCATGTCATTTCTCTCTCCTGCAGATCAATGTTCAAGAAAACCCTTTCAAAAAGGCCTTGGCCTCAGTGTTTTTGCCAAAATCACTGAAGAAATTCCTAAGGATGGAGCACTCTGACCCAGACAAGCATTCAAAGATCCAGTTTAAGTTTTTTGGCACTACTTCACTCTTTGAGGTAACTACGACTCCTAACAAATGCTAACACAGCGGTAATTGGTTCGACTCTTCTTGGTGTGTACAAAAGAAAAATCCCAACATCATCATCTCTTCTGGGCACAGTTAGCATCAAACTGATGGAGCATTAAGAAATGTTCAGAGAAAATGTACCCAGGCAGCAAAACCTTCTCTGTAGCAAAGATGCTCTGAGACGTGTTTGTAGACCTTAGACTTTCTGTTACAGAATCATAGAATCATTTTGGCTGGAAGAGACCTTCAAGATCATCAAATCCAACCTTATTCCTAGCCATATCAAAAAACACTAAACCATGTCCCTAAGCACAACATCTAACCACCTCTTGAACACCTCCAGGGATGGTGGCTCCACCACCTCCCTGGGCAGCCCATTCCAATGCCTGACAACCTTTTCTGGAAAGAAATGCTTCCTAAGATCCAGCCTGAACCTCCCCTGGGTCAACTTCAGGCCATTTCCTCTTGTTCTGTCACTTGTCACCAGGGAGAACAGGCCAACTCCTGCCTCGCTACAACTTCCCTTCAGGTGGTTGTAGAGGGCAATAGGGTCTCCCCTCAAGGCTAAACAGCCCCAGATCCTTCAGCCTTTCCCCATGAGAGACATGCTGCAAACCCTTTACCGGCTTTGTAGCCCATGTTCTGTAGCTGATGTTATTCTAATACTTCTGTTCTGTAGGAAAAGAACATACCCTGATCGTCCTCCGACAGTAAGCTCTTGCATAAGAACCATGCATAGTACATGTCAAATGGCATGAAAATAACATCAAGGTTTATGCCTCCATGAAAATAACAGCAGCACTGATATGGAGTGTTTCGGACTATTCTAGTACTCGCTATGTTGTCTTAACTTAGGGAGGAGGGGGGTGATTTAAAAGGGAGACATTTCTTTTGATATGATGGAGCATACAGTGTGCTGAGCAACGCTTTTCACACAGAAGAAGCATTCACAATTGTGTCTGCTGGCTAATGAGCTTAATGACGTACAACTGGATGTTTTGATGTTCTGAAAGGATTAGGGCTTTCTCAATGCAGCTGAGACTCTGTTCTGCTTCAGCTGATGTGGAGGCTGTTGCTGAAGCTGCAACTAACTACCTTTTCTAATGAAGTACCAAGTAGCTAAATTACTTCAGGCATCCCATAGTGTTTAGTTGATTGCCACTTCCAAGGAATACAACTTTAAAAAATGGAAGCAGGGAAGAGCTTGGTTGGTTTTTTTTTGCATGTGTGTATTTTTCCACTGCAGGATGACAGTTTAACGAAGGAGAAGTTGAATACTTACGTTGTGAGTGCCAGCATTGAAAACGCATCAATTCAGAACCTTAATGAGCCTGTGACTATTACTCTGCAGCACATAGACCAAAATACGGTAGGATGTGTTCATTTCATCAGAGATGTGTTGAAGCAGAACCTATTTCTCTTGCCTTACAATAAACTGGGAACAGGAGAGATACACTTAAAACACCTTGCTGCCTGATCTCTCTATGATATATCAGCCACAATATTGACAGACCACACAGTTCTCAGTCTAATTCCTGCAGGTTAGTAGGGCTGGTGTCTCCTCTCTATATCCATGCTTAGCAGAGAGGGACGTTGTCATTGTTTCCTTGCTTTGATCTCGGCAATTTTTCTCAGGGAATAGTTTAGTTGCAGGTTTTGGGTTTGGCTGCAATGATTTGTAGTTGCTCTGAATTCTGCAAATTGTTTTTGTCAACAAAAGGAGTAAATTAAATCAAAAAATTAAAAAATCAAAACGGCATAAATATTGTCCAAATTAATCTGCTTAGTGGTTTGGTTTGTTTGTTTTGGGTTTTCTTGGGTTTTTTTCAAAATAATGTTTCAAAACTAAGATATCTCTTAAATTATTTTTGATGGGCATGGGTCAAATTTGCTGCCTGTGTTCCACCTTAACATTTTAGTGTTGCAGCTGTTTATTGTCCAGCCTCCACACAAATATATCGCAAACCCAGGGCAGAAAAAAATTAGTCAATAAGATTAATTTGATTAAAGTTCAAGTTAATGAGAGTTTGAAAATGCTGATTTTATGGCAATATGCTCTTTCCATTGAGTTCTAGCAAATAATAGATACCCAGCAATTTCATCTAGATATCCCCTCTCTTCTGTCATTTTTACACCACCAGGCCATCTGGCATCTCTCAGATTTTTTTTCTTGACCTTTTAAAAATATCCTAATTAAATATTTAATGAGATATCACCCTAACCTACATCTTTGGCTCTCTGCCTAATGTTATTTGACAGTCTACAGATCACACGTCACAACAGCTTATCTGTTAGAGTGGCTTCCTGTAAACTCTGTGCTTTATTAAACTTTATTAACAATAAAAGAAAATGCATCTGTGCCTTGGGAAAGTTTGCTGCAGCATTATGAGTAATAAACTAGAATGTCCCCAAGGGAAAACATTGCATTGAATATCCATTTAAATCTGTTCAGCTGTGTGCAATATGCAGGCAAGCTTTGTTTTCTCTTTGGTGCCTTCTCTGCCTGCAACAGTGAAAACACTGAAATCCTAAAATCAAGGTTTTCTTGTGTTGAGAATTGTTTCTGTGTTTGTTTCTTTTATTTTATTGTATAAAACCTCAGGTTGTTAATCGAGGTCTTAGTCATAACTTTTGACTTTCACCTGTAATTCTGTATGACATCTCAGATACCACATGAAGCTAATGAGATCAGACACAGGAATCGGTCTAAGCGGGACAACTTGACAGTTTTTCTGCTGTCCTTAAAAGACAATACAAGATGCAGAAAGACTGGTAAAACTGGGAAAACCACTGACTCCCCTTTTACCAAGGGAAATCCAGGAAGGTGAAAATTGGGACCCTCTGTGGGTTTTCAGTGCCATGGATGAGATTGTTCCCATCTGGTTCCCAATGACCAAATGTCCAACTGCCCCTGAACTGCTGGCATCTCAGGTGACCTACAGACCACCCTGCAAATGATCACAGAGATCAGTGGGCTTTCAGTACAGAGGAAATCAAATCAAGCCTCCTTAGTTACAAGCCCTGATTGCAGGCCAGATGAACCGTCTGCAAGTGCAGGCGGTGTACAGACGTACTAAATAAATGTCACAGCCTTCTTTTTGTCTGCTTCCAGGGTAATGCAGCAGTGCACTGCGTCTTTTGGGACTTTCAGAAGAACAGTAAGTGTTCTTTACAGAGCTGCTATGCTTGTGCCGTCACCAGCCTCACAGAGCCTTTGGCTCCTTGACATTGCAGCTTGGAACTTCGAGGCTGTTTTGTTGAGGCTGTGTTGCTGGTTTCCATTGACACTGCTACCTCAGCGATCAGTGTTACTACTAGGGGACATGTGTCCAGCATCGTACAACAGAGCACCTTCATGAATAAGAAGACAGACTAAGAAACAAACAGAAATGCAATGAAACATCAGATGAGTTCCCACAGTTACTTTGGGAAAGTCAGTGGGGGCTTTGCTGTGGTCAAGTCTTGAATATGGCTCAGGCAGTCAACAGCCACAGGAAGAGAAGTGCGGATTGGCTTAACTCAGAGTGCGTAGGAAAGGTCTCTCGTTGCAGTTATTGGTGTTAGAATATATATTTCTATATGTATATTAAATCAGAGGCTTAGGTTCTGAATATGTCATACAAACCACATAAATAGGATCATAAATTTAATCTTACCAGGGAAGATTTGCCATTTTCAATGCTACGCTCTTCCTAAACAAATCCTCTGCCCTGTAAATATTTCTTGCCTCCTGTGTTTCCACACCCTGCAGCATAATCTAGTCCAGCACACTTTTCCTTACCTTCCTGCTTCCTCTGTGTGCAGCCATGTAAATGACTTTAAATATTTCTTCATTCCACCAAAGGCTTTCATCCAAGTTCTGAGGTTCTCAGGCAACTATATAAGATGTGTTCCTGTGTGAAATCTCACTTGTGCGCTGCTAAATGACCCCGCAATCTGTACTAACTTGAGCTCTCATTCGCACATTCTGCGTGCTGCAGTGCTATAAATGACTGAGCATGACTAACTCTGCTTAAAAATCCCTTTTTCTGTATTACACAGATGGTCTGGGTGGTTGGAATACATCAGGGTGTGAAATGGAATATACAGATATGAATTACACAATCTGTTTTTGTAACCATCTTACCCATTTTGGAGTCCTACTGGTAAGTACTCCATGAATCATCTCCAGAAAAGTCCCATGGCACTAAACAAAGTCACAGCTAGTTTTGGGGAGAGATGGGAGATTCATATCCATACGACCTGTTGGGTACCTGCAGCTTTGCCAAAATCAGTAATAACAAACAAAACAGTTATAATAACTTTTATGGTATAAACTCCTCTAAATGTCACTTGCTTCAAGGCAATTTCATTTTACAGATGTCGTTTGTACGTCTGTGCAATGTAACTTAATCAACATTAATGCGTTATTTGCTGTGTTGGAAATACTGTGTTAAATTTATTATCTGACAGTGGAAACTAATGACATCTTTCTGAAAGTTTTATCTATGCTCCAGCAGAAGAGGAAGCTTAATATAAATGTGGGAGATGTCATTAAGTATTGTCTCTTATTTCTCTGTAATCCAGAGAAAACTGCCTCTAAAAGTTGAATGTCAAAAGTTGAGATGATTGCTTGAGAATGGGCTGCAACAAATGCCAAGTGTTAGGCAAGTTCAATGCAGACTGAGTAGGTTCAAGTTGTCTAATCCCCATCGGACACAACCTATGTGATGGGGTAAGGCCATCACTCCTTTGCCTTCAGATGCTTGCCCAGCTTCCCCTCAAGGTCAGCATGACCCAGCTCCCAGACAGGAGGACTCCAAAGCCCTTCTTGGTAGTAAAAGTGTGGCTTCTGCAGGGAGGAATTTAGATGGTACAGATTTCAGACAACTTCCTGAAGTTTCCGTTCAAGCAAAGAGAATTCAGTCTGATTTTAAGATCACATTTCTTCTGCGCTGCTACTTAGTAATCAGGACAGTTACAGGTATTTAACAGCACTAGCAGTTTACTTCCAAGATGTAGGTTACTACTCTTACATTCTAAATTTCAGCAAATAGAAGAGAAACTGTGGCAAGGGACAACAAAACTTGTAGCAGGTTTATGCAGTTCCCAAGTGTGGCAGCTGCTATTGAAACAAAGTAGAGTTTCTCCTACAAAGCGAGCTCCCAGTGGAATATTTCTGGCAAGATCACGGAATCCCTGTCGAATTCATGGTTTCTGAAGTACAGGTTTTCTAGCATCACAACTTATTACTGGATACTTTAAATACTGCCTTTTTTTACTAGTTTGGATGTTCTGTAGGACTATACAATAAGAAACACATAAAATACTAATGGAAACCCTCCAAAAGCAGGAGTAAGCGGAAAACCCCCTGATTTCATTGGCAATGTGGAAATGTGGAAAGCAGTTTTCTTTATCTGTTATGGCAAACAACTGTGATTCTTTATCTTGTAACATAGGACCTGTCCCGGACAGAGATAGATATCACACAAGATCATATATTAACTCTGATAAGCTATGCAGGATGTGGCGCTTCTTCCCTTTTTTTGGGTATAACACTGGTGACATATCTAGCCCTTGAGTAAGTCTGATTCTTTTTCTTATATCACATTTAATATTTTAGCAATAATGAATTTGCAGCAACTATCAGAATGTTTGGTAATATTTGTCGCTGGGGTTGATGCATCGGAGAGAAGAATGAGAGCTGACAGGATAAATATTGCTTTATTTTGATCTGTGACTGCAGTGAAATAAGAGGCACTCATGCTTCAATAAAAACACTAGTCTGAACTGTTCAGCAACTAGTATGTTCCGAAATTTCAGTCATTTCACAGATTTACCCTTGACATACATCCTGTCAAGCATCTGTGTATTGGATGATATCAGCAGCCGGGAGTATTTTCTATATGTAGACTGTACATTGGATGATATCAACAGTGAAATAGGGAAAGTTTTATTTTCTCTTGCTCTTTCTTGTGTTTTGTCCTTTGGATGTGTTTTGTTTTATACTGCATGTGTCAGTCGCTCCTGGCACGACAGGGCCCTAGACTTTAGTAACTGGTGCTTTTGTAATCCAGTAATATTGCAATAACAATAATATTTATTTGATGCAGTAGTAAAAAAAATGATGTTAAATCTGTCTGTCATCCACCAAGTATGCAAAACCCTAGCACGTCTCCATGCACAGAGAAGCTCTAGGAGAGAAGGCTGGGAGATCTGCTTCAAAACCCAGCGATGCAATATAAAACGCTAACATAGACACAACTCACAGCACAAGCAGCCAATTTATAAATGACAAATACACCTTTGTGCTTCTTTGCATCAGCAAATGCATCCAGCATAACTCATGCAGTGATAACCTTATGGACTTTGCCCTTCTTTTTAGAAAGCTACGGAGAGACAACCCTTCAAAAATCCTGCTCAACCTTTGTGCTGCGCTGCTGATGCTGAACATGGTTTTCCTCACCAACTCCTGGTTGTCCTCCTTCAACCAGCCAGGTCTCTGTATCACCGTGGCCGTGCTCCTTCACTATTTCCTTCTTGCAGCATTCACGTGGATGAGCCTGGAGTCTGTTCACTTTTACTTGGCTCTTGTCAAAGTTTTCAATGTTTATGTCCCAAAGTACATCCTAAAATGCTGTATTACTGGATGGGGTAAGTGGATTTTTTTTCTCCACTTCTGTGCTTGTTAGCTTCTCTAGGGTGCACTTCAACAAGTAGTTAGGACACTGAGCTAGAAGAAATGTGGTGCACAGCCTGAGCCATAAGGATGAACTTCTTCCCCCAGGCAAGTTCAACTTAAGTTTCTGCCCAAAGAGTCATTAGCAGAAAGTGCCTGTTGCTCCCTGCGGAAAGTCATATGAAAGGAAAGGTGGAAGTGGGTGTAAGAACTACACCTACCTCCCCTGCTCTTTACAGGGATGATTTCCCATGGTATCTCACATCAGTGCGTGTGCCTGAGGAAGTGTGAGCTGCCCACAGCCTTCCCCCCTGCACTGGTGATGCTTAGAAGTCATTTTGATCTTCTCCAGGCCTTGTGTGAGACCTTGCAAGACCTGCCACTCTATGGAAGATTCCCTCCCGAGGGGTGGGTTTGGCTTTCATTCATACCTCTCCTGTGGACTTCACTGATTCACCTTTCCTCCAAGCACTGAGCATCAGAGACTTGTTTGGAACAAACGTAACAAAAAGGAACCAAATCCCTGGCTTGGGATGTTAAAAAAGCTGTTATCAGAGGCACTGACCCAGAGCAGAGTTCAGTGTGTATTTTTGGTGTCACCATTAGATGCTGTTTTAAAGGGTTAGGCTTATTTTAGGCTTTTGAATAGTGTGCAGCGTATTGTCATCTCTGTCCTTAGGTCTGGTGTCACACATAACTGTTCTCAGGGTCAGCCATCCATGATGGTGGGGTTGGTGGCAGCCATTCTCAACAGAAAAGCCAGGACTGCAAGAAATATGGGAAATGAGAAATGAATGGAAGGGAAGACTGATAAAACTCTGGAAAATGTCTGTCCCTATCACGTCTTAACAAAAAATGCTGTGGTCTGCTTATCTTTCGACACTCTGCTTTTTGTAATAATCACTTGGTTTGATTTTACCAGATTGGACCCCTTCTGGAGATGTTTGAACACTCACAAACATTTTGCAAACACAGATATTTTTATGTCTACTAATTTGTAATTTACGTAAATAAGGAGATGAAACCTGCTGTGCCACACATTTAATTACACTCGTTTCGGAAGGAGCTTTAGGGGTAGAGTTTGATCCCAAGATGTACATGTCTGCTGTAATTACTAATCAGAGATTAGCTGACATCTTTCCATGTTCCCCATTTTTACTTTTTAATCTTTATCTCTTGCCTTCCGTATTAGGAATGCCAGCTATTGTAATTACTATTGTGCTCGTTATAAATAAAGACTTCTATGGCAATGGATCACATTCTGAGAGCAATCCATTCAGCAATTTGTAAGTATAATTCAGGGTTTTTTTGGTGGTCACCAGAGTATCTTAAAGATACAAGAAATAACCAGAAGGCAACAACTTTTCTCTTCTCTCCCCAATCTTAACCCCTGCCTTTTAGAGGTTCTGGTTCATGGAATCATTTTTGATGGACAGCTATGGCATGGATTAACTCTCAGATCAGTGGACTGAGCTTGAGGACATGGAGGGCTTCTGCCAGTTCACTCCATTTCTACTTTCTGGAAAATCTTTCATTCCATGACATTAACTCGGTCTGGTGGGACATTTGTTTATGCTCCTGCATGTTCTAGATGTCTGGTAAAACCTAAAGGCAGAATAATCACTCTAGTATTTTGCACATTTGCTTCTGGTTTTTTAATGTGAATTCATGTTGCTGTCTCTTCAGCATTTCAAATTCTTTTAATTCATCTCAGCCTCCTCTCTTTTCCAGTGGGAAAGCTGCATTCTTTCATCCTTTTTTAAAAGGGTTTTGTAGAAAAGAATGCTTCAATTTTTTTTTCACTTGCTTTCTATATAGTACAATCTGATCACTTGTTGGTGAAGATTACCTGGAATATTTGAATTCTATCCCATCAGAGAGGCAACACACCCATGACAACTCAGAAGGAAAGTTGCTGCCCATCTTTAGCAAAAAAGCAGTAAAATTCACCGATTTATGTCTGAGGAAAAGCTAACTAGTGCTCATCTCTGTGTTATACTATTATTTAGCCTCCTAATTAAGTCATATTTAACTCGGTTTTCCTAAGGCAGTGTGTCTTTGAGTGTATGCATTATTAAGCAGTGAAACACTTGTCAGGTTCATTTGAATTTGGCAGAAATATTAAAGTCTCGAAGTTGCTGAATTTCTGTCACCATTAAAAAAGGAAAGTGCAGAGATTCTGTGAATGTCCTCATTGGGGGAAAAGAACGGGAGTCGGGCAATGCCCCTTACTAGGTATCAGAGAACCATACGGGACACATTCTGGAGACCAGGCTTCATCAGTTTCCCTGCTTACAAAACTCCTTCATGAATACGTACCTCCCTTTCTTGCAGTTGCTGGATTCAGGAGAACATCGTGTTTTACATCTCTGTTGTGGCCTATGTCTTCTTAATATTTTTGATGAATACAGCCATGTTCATCACTGTTCTCCTTCAAATCCACTCCGTGAAATCAAGGACACAAAGGAGATCCAGGTTCAAGAAAAAGAGTTTTCTCCAAGACCTCAAAAGTGCTTTCAGCTTGATGTTCCTTTTGGGCTTAACTTGGGGCTTTGTCTTTTTTGCCTGGGGAGCAGCGAGAATATTTTTCTTGTACCTCTTCAGCATTTTTAACACCTTGCAAGGTAATTTCTGAATGGAGTACTGCTATAAATGCAACAGTTTAGAGCTGTGGATAGAAATAAATTTGTAACATCATGTAATTCAAGCATGGGGGAAGAGGAGTGCTCATATAGCTTTTGTGTTACAGTGTTTAGCTATTTTAATAGGAAAGCTCCATCACAGTGGGATGATAGTGTTGTTTAGATAGCGTTGCTGTGATAGATAAACTGTTAAAGACACAAATTCATGCCTATGAAACATGGTTCCCAATAAACGCATCTTTCCAGGAGCTGGCACAATCCTTTTCATCTCAGCATAAAAGTGGTTGATAGAATCTACAGTGACTTGCAGATTATTCTTACTCCAAATCTGCAGAGAGCTCTTCCCGTTGCCCTTTCATAAGCACTCAGTGCAATTCTGAGCCAACGTGATGCTGGCCCAGGGACCAAATCTCCCCCGTACATAATGTATTGGTGACTGGATGGCATACAAAAAGTTCAGAAAAGGTTGGAGAAGGCTGGAGAATCCACCTGAAAACCTGTGAATTTCTATTCTTATTTCTTTAGGGTTCTTCATCTTTGTGTTCCACTGCCTAATGAAGGATGAAGTGGTGAAGCAGTGCCGAGTACACTTTTGCTGGGGAAGATTTCGTCTGAGTAATTACTCTGGTAAGCACTGAGGAATCTTGTTTGGCTTGACTCATAAGTCTTCACTTGCTACTGGTGTCACATTTATTCTACATTAAGAAATAAGGTTCCCCTCAATAGTGTTTCTGCATTGCATCGGATAATTGATCTTAAATAGGCCTTTATCCTCTTCCACTGACTGCTTATATGATACAATGATGGGGTGACAGCATGCAGTAAAAGCCAGAGATTTCCAAAAATGATTTCAGCTTGGTCTCTGACTCTGCTCTCACATGCCATTCAGCCTTCACTTATGTAAGCTATGTTTTTGGTGGCCTTCCAGTCTTCGTAAAGCCAAGATTCAGAAATTTATGCAGGATATTGGACATACTAGTAGCTAGTTTTTGTGCAGGATCTGGGTTTGCTCAGCCTGGGAAGGAGAAGGGAGATGTAATTGATGGTTTTGGCTCTCTGGGGACGGTTATAGAGAAGAGACAAAATGTTCTCTGAGGTGCACAGCAAGAAGACAAGGCAATGGACACAAGTAACAGCTACAGAATTTCCCATTATTTATAAGGAAACACATTTTTCTACAATGAGGGTTGTTCGATAGGTGACAATGGTCTGGAGAGGTGGTGGAAAGAGTCTCTCTCCTTGAAAAGTCAAAATTCAGCTGGATAGATGCCTGACCAACCCAATCCAACTCTGGGCAGAAGGTTGGAGTGAAGACTTCCAGCCTAAATCATTCTAAGATTCTGTTATCTGCCAGCTCAGCAAGAGATAACATGGGCTGTGGCTTATCCTGGGTTACCCCCATGATGCTGGTTTGAAGAATTTAACTTCAGTACCTCTGTGTGTCTATCAGAATTAGTTGATAGGGTATAACAAAAGAGAAGGTAAGTCAGTTGGTTTAGTCTCTTCAGGAAATCAGATTTAAAATGCTGTAGTAACACATATGTCCTGTACACAGCAGTCCTGGGCATTGTGTGCTGCTCAGGACTACGCAGCTTTCCATTTGCAGAGGGGCAGTTCAGCAAGGATGCTTTGAGTAGCACATAAAATATTCTCCTTTGAGCATGAGCCAGCTCAGCACTGTACGATGCTCTAGGGGTAAGGCTGCTGCTCCTCTCCTTTGTGCACCTCCTGCCTTCTTCGGTATAACCTTATTGAAATGAGTATTCCTAGCTTGAGTCCCTAAAGGAGAAATAGGAGACTGAATTTCTGGTATCCAGCCCCATCTGCACAAGTGTGCCAGTGCAAAAAGTAACGGTGGGAATGGTGCATTCTGCTGCACAGAGACCCACAGCTTCAGGGCAGGTACAAGGATGGCACATGCAAGCAAGCACAGCCCTGTCTCCTCCCTGGTCTCTAGTAGTTTGAGATGTGACACCTGTATAGAATTTTATTCCTGTGCCTTTCACTCTGTTATTTCAGACTGGAGTGGGTCAGGTGCAACTGCTGGATCTACACCAAGGCATTTAAACCACAAATCACCGTCCCAGGCGTTGTGGAATCTAAATTCTAATGGAACAAGTTCAACTTTTAATGGCTCAGATTTCCTTACCAGGACGTCTCTGGATATAAACTTTAGGATTGGTAAGAAAAACTGTGCATTGCAGAGACTAGAATGCAATAGATTCCATATGGTGACCGTCAAATCCCAACAAATGGAAATAAGCAGGAAACCTTTCACTACTTTATCTGTGCCAGGCTTCACTTTGGGATTAATGGGTACATTACAGATGGCTTTTGCTCTACTAAGGAAAGTAAGAAAGCCCTTAAGTTCTTGGTATGGCTCTTCCCCAAAAGGAAGGGAACTCTCTGATCAGCTTCCACCTTAGGCACCTAAGAGATATTTTCCCCTGGGCCAGCTGACTGTCATTCTCATGGGACCTACTTCCACTATAGTCTATCGCAGCATTCCCAACAGAGAAAAGATCTTGGGCATTGCAGAGACCTGAGCAGGACCTGCTGTTTAATCCAGAAGAATCCCAGTAGGAATTTCTGCCTTCCAAGATAGAGAAATTGTTGCAAACCCACATTATGAAAAAGTAATGCCTTCACAGGAATTCTGACCTAAACACCAAACATTCCTGGGGTTTTTTTTTGGAAACATGCCAATTTCTGTTGTTTTCCCCAAAGATATTAAATCAGTGAGTTCTGCAGAGACAGGTTTCTTTCTAAATATCCTAAACCAAATTTTGACAACGGAAATTTTTCCCTGATTATTTTTTATAGCTGAAGTTTATTACAATCCTGGTGCTGTACCTCCTGAAGATGGCGAGACCAAACTTCCTTGTTCACGAAGAATACTACCCATGGATACAGGGCTGAACTATCCACAGAAAGCAAGATTTTTTCACTGAAATCTGTTTTCTTCCAATTATCTAATGATGGTTCTCTTTTGTGGTGTGCAGAAATAAACTTTGATCTAAATAATTATTTCTAATGTACAATTATCACTCTGAACACAGTTATAGAGCTAAAATGTCCCATGATTCAACTTTCTAGGCTTCGGTGAAGTGCCAGTACTGACCACATAAGGATTTGGTCCTGCTGTGTTTCCAAGATTAGCCTTCATGTTAAACAGAGACTGGAAACCTCTTCCTCATCACTAGTCTTTCTCATAGTTTGTCCTTTTCTTTTCCTTTTTACACCCTTCTGCCATCCCTCTGCTCCTTCTTTATCTGATACTTATCCTTAGAACCCAATACCAATAATATTTCAGTAATATTTCAAGTCATATTGTTGAGCCTGTCAGCTGACTCTCTCAGGCATGGATGGCATGAGGTTCTTCAATCAGTATCTTTCCTTACTTTTTCTGAGGTGGAATTTCATCAACTTACACATTAATGAACTGGACTCTGCTTTCCAAGATGTTCCTTTCAGTTGTATGCTTTTACTTTCAGAAGTGTTGGCACTGCTGACTTGGATTTAGGTCTCTAAAGAGATGTAGGTGCATCTTTAAATGTTTGAAAATGTTGCCCCATACCTTCACATGGAATGTGGAAACAAGACAAACTGAAATACCTACCTCTCATGGGTACCTATGTGTACAATACGAGTTTCACGTTACCTCTCCTGCAAAAAACCCACAACAGAACAATAATCCTACCATCTTTGGAGGTGGTGATGAAGAAGTTTGCCCTTTAGTAATACTTTGCTGTGGATACAGTAGGAGGTAAACTCTGTCTCATAACATCACAAGAGAGACTTAACTTTCTTCTCCTACTAAAGAGGGGCTTGCTTTCAGCAAATGTGTTTGAATCAGTGATTTGCCTGCTCAACCAAATCATAGTTTCAGTTTTGAATGCTCTTTATCACCCAAGCAAAGATTTTTTGATAACTGCTAATATAGTACAATGCTAACCTGTACCCGTAACAGAGAAGCAAAACCATAAAATGGAGTGATGCCTTCGAGCTGGTATGTATGATAGCAAATACAAAAGGCTCTTTCATTCTGGGAATAACTCCCACACAGCAATTAGTGTAAAAAGATGAGTATTTCAAAGTACAGTAGTTACAGCCAGCTTACTTGAAAAGAGACAGATCACCTTCAGTTCCCTGGCATTAAAAACACGCAAACAAGTTCCACCTCGTACCCACTAGTTTGTAACTTGAAATTTCTTTCAATGAGAAAGAAATTGAATATAAAATACAGCTCAGTATGTTGGCCACTTAAACTATCATCCTCTGCCTGTATTCTTTATTTTCATTAGTAAACTCTTTGCTCCAGGATCTGCTGCTGAGTCCAAGTTTTCCCTGCTTTGCAATGAGAAGCAGGACACACTGTGTGCTAAAGCTGTGCCTTACTCTCCTTGCACCCCTCATCTGCCTGCTGCATGCCCCAGAGGGGTCCCATGAGGTTAAGGAAGGAGGCTGCAGACGTCTTCTCAGGAACTAGAGCTGTAGTCTTCCCCATGAGTCCCTTTTTACACCACTTTGTCTCTGCTATGATATCAGTAAGTCTAGGTGCATGGACAGTCTGACCCTGTTACCTCCTCTAACACCCTGCTTTGACCCTCACTGTTCTCCTTTGTGCAGTAATTCTTGCTGCATAAGCTTTATAGGACAGAAGGTAATAGCCTTAATTTTAGAGTAGACATTAGGTAACAGTTTCTAATTTTAAGGAATAAGTGGTCTAGAAAGCACAAGGAATCGCCATCACTGCAGGTCTTAAAGAACACTCATAGTGGTAAGACAAATATCTGCCAGAACTGAGTAAAGTTGGTTTGGCCTTAGGGCAAAGGATGGACTGGAAGACCTGTTAGAAGTCCTCCCAAGTCTATTTTCTATTACTTTAATTTAAAATAAAAAGGCAGAAAAAGAGGATCGATGTGAGAGCAAACTGAGACTGGCCTTGTCTCCTGCACACTGTAATTGTTTTAGTGCATTCCTGATAAAAGAGCACATGTATTTTCTAAAGTTTTTGCTAAATGCCCTTGTAACATTATCAAATGATTAGGCGCCACAAAGATTTGGATAAAAGGCAGACAAGCAATGAGAGAAGTGTTGAAATACTTAAGATTTCTCAGGCTGCTGAGAAATGGCTGGAAATGCCATTTCTGGGGCAGATCCGTCAGTGTGCTTCCAGCTTTGGAGGTGTAACCGCAGGAAGAAGAGCAAGCTGCAGGATGAGGAGCGCTGTCAGTTCTCCATTCTTGCTACTGATTTTTTTTTTTTCCTGTTCAGAACGCAGAATCTGGAAGTAAATTTTTAAAAACCTGTCAACGTGCAGATGTAAACCGCAAAGCGCTATTTGTTCTGGAAGGCGGTTAGCTCACTTCCACTCTCCATCATATGCCTAATGGCTTTTCCAGCTAAAGAGTGGATCATTTATGTTTCAAGCACGGCATTGTTTAGGTTGTCAGACGGAGTGAAGATGTGTAATTTTCTCTGAGCTGAAACAATATCTCCCGCGCCGGCACCATTACGTTTGCTCTTCTCCAACATATCGACGCTGACATTCTGTCACAGAATTGTGCATTGATGGTTTTCACTGGGAGAGGACAGGGCACAAAGACAAATCTAATAAAAAATTGCTACGCACTTGGGATTCACATCCTAATAGTTTTAAGTGACGGGAACAGCTTCCGCAGCTCTGGCTTGAACGTGACCTGACAGGCAACGGTGTGTTCCCGGTACAACTGTCTCCTCCTCCCCACGGTTTTGACTGTACCAGTTGACTCTGCTCGCTCTCTGAGACAGCAGCAATCTAAAAGCTCCTTTGATTTCTAAGTCATTCTCATTTACTCCTAGATTGCTTATTTTTAGCAAACACCAGGAAACGCGTGCTCTATTTTAAACCAATGAAAGAAGGATTTCTCCAAGTGTATTTACGAAGACAATTACTTGATATCAGTTCTCAGTGGGTTGTTAACAATAGGTTAGACAATACAAAAGAAATAAAAAATGATAGTAAAATCACTGCAGCAGCTGTGGTGACTCAGGCAAAGCCTTCCCCACCCCCACCTTGCTGTTTTGACGGGCATAGAACTCCGCCACCCTTTGTACCAACTAAGTCAGGGGATGCAGATCCAAAGTCTAGGCAGCTCACTCAGGGGTCCCTGGAGACTTCTTGTGTCTCTGCATGGGCAAGTGGCTAAACTGCTTTCTAGCTCAATGTATGTACAGTGCTTTGATGACCATGTGATAGACAGATGTTACATAGGATGACAGTTAAAGGTCAGCACAGCTTGTTTAAGTTTTCTTCTGGCAGTCTATGGATATACAGTAGTGGTTAGCAATCACCTTCATGGTCTAGGGGTGAACTTGTAGAGTTGGGCTAATGGTTGGACACGATGGTCCCAAGGGTCTTTTCCAACCTGAGTCATTCTGTGATTCTGTAATACAGGCTAGCAGTACTTATAACCGAGGTGTAGAATTCTTTTTAAATTTAGCAGGCAGTTATTATTGGGACAATGAAAGAAATGTCATCGTGGGAAATGATTGGAGATTAAAAATCAAAATACTGGGAAGATAATTACCTGTTGCATAAGATGATTGTTAAGTCTTAATGCATAATGCGCTCTGCTTTTAGGTATCAAAAAGTATTTAGCATGTAATGGCAGTCTAATGGTTCTAAATTGAATGTATCATTGAGAGTTTCAAGGATGCCCGACAGAACGACATTTGCTATGTTACTTCATTGCCTGATTGATTGTTCCTCTAAAAGAAGAAATTCGAGGATACATTCTGGTGTTTATTTTTCTCTTTTTTTTCTGAGAAATGACACCAGTATTTCACTGGCCATTCCCATACTGAAACTGGTTGAGGAAACTCTTAGAAAAGGAGGCTGGAAGGGCTGCAAGAATGGAGAAACAGGATAAAAGTGCTGATTAATGGCAGCATTTGAGATCTTGGCACAGGCAGACTGAGTTCTGCTCACTCCACCGAATAGCCTGGGTTTACACACTGTAACAAAATCAGGAGCTATTTTCTTAGATTTCAGCCAAGAATATATCCATCACTGAATGCTGCTCCTGACAGCTCATCTGAACTGACCTTCTTTCTCACCTTCAAAACACTAGGGGCTGTGACGGTGTTATTTTTGCTCCTAGACATGCTGAGAAGTCTTTGGTGTTTGCTGGTGTAACTGGATAGCTCATCTTCACTTCCAGAAAAACGGGAATGTGGTTCTAATCAAACAGTACTACAGGACTTGATGCCCCGAGTCTCAGTGTCTGCACAGCTCCCTCTGCCCTTGATGTTGAATCAAGTCCACACAAGTCACAGGGAGATAAAGCCACTAATAAACCAATGTATTTTTCTCTTAAGTGGGTAGTCTTTGACAATGAATGGTTATACTATGCTGTGAATGTGACACAGGCAAGAAAATTGTCGTTAAGAGTATCCTAAAAAGGTATCTTCCCTTTTAATAGCTCAGTAGCTGTCTTGTCTCCAACTGCTGAGGACACCGGGCAATGGTAAAAATCAAAATACAGGATAGAGAGATGTTCCCACTTAGTGGTGAAACACATCATATTGACTGACACCGAAACCAAGCTCTTGTGCTCACAAGTGAAGGAACACAGCGCAGGGCAGGGCCTTACACAACCTCCCTCCCCACTGCCTGACACTCCTGGCTCCAGAATGGATGCCTGGTGGGACGAGGAGGTGATGTTCTCTCTTTAGGGAGGAACTCTGATGTAGTGCACAGAAATGACTCATTCCCACTCTCGCAGTAGGACAGAGAACTGGAAACAGCCCTGGATGGGTTGGTAATTTGCTCTAAACATGGACTGCTGCCTCTGGCATCGATGCTCACTGCAGGTATGCATTCAGGCTTTCCCATTTAGTACTTACCTGCCTGAACACTAGAAAATGGAACAGTCACACCAGTCGTACAGCCCATCAGGCTGTCAGGTAAAAGCTTCATTCTTACTATTGATGTGAGTTATGATACTCTCTGTCCCCTCATCTTGCCATTATTTGTTGTGCTGTGGGCACTTTCAATGTAAAGAGAAGACAGTAAAGCTGCAGTGCAGATGCAATTCGGAAACAAGGCAGCTATGCACACACATCCCTGAGAATGCTGTCTCTAGAGCAGGGACTCTTCTTCCCAATACAAAGGTGGCAAAGCCAGTTCAGAAAACACTAGGAAGAAAAAGATATTTCAGATAACATCATTCTAGGTATAACTGCAGAGTCTGGCTTATAAGCTAGAGCAGTTTAAGAACTCCAGGTTAGGACACCTTGATGAAGGAGTAAAAAGCCTTCCTTCATCTTTATGTCAAAAGAAGATGACCTAAAAGGAAGGCTACTGAGATTTGCTGGAAGGGAAAGATTGACATTGATCTAGGCAGACTTCTAGACTTCAAAGCAGTTTGCCACATCCAGGGAGGGCTGAGAGGAACATGCCTGCGGTGACCCAAGGGCAGAGTCTGTCGCTGTTTGTACTGGGAGCAGAGAGATGCAGCAACACACAAATTCAGCAAGAGAAGGCCAAGAAGCAACTTTAATAATTTATAACCCCGTTTTCTATACCCTAGCCCCAGAGGGCGATTGGTCAGTGATCACCCATCTCCTAGGGTGAGTGGCTAAAGTCCTGTAACACCCATTTCAAAATATTTTTCCAATGTACCATAAACAGAACATAGCAAAACACCAGGTATTGGTCCAGCTTACAAAAACCATCCTACTGTTTCTCATAACATGTGTGAGAAAGGCAGGACTCTAACCAAATATTGTGAGAACCTGAGAAAATCCCTCTGCTAGCAGTTTTTCAGCACCCACAAGAGTCCTGCTCTGTGCTGAACAGTCTGGGCAGGGGGACAGCAATCAGGCTCATCTGTAGAAGAGAGATCTTAATCTGAAAAAAGCTTTTTAGAAGGGAGGGTGCCACAACAGTCTACCAAAACTCAGGACTACGATAGACAAGCTGTTCGGTATCTCTCTGCCATTAACACTCGAAGAACATAAACGTCAGTTCCCTCGCTGGAGAGACAGAAAGATCTATCAGCCAGCAATAAACAGATGGCAAAATTGCTAGGAGAGACAATCAAAGCAAGAGTCCAAAATGAGTTTGAGACATAAAAGAATAATTAAGACAACTAAATAGTTCTATGCAGAAATGATATAAATAATGGCCTAAGAAAGCGAGATAAAATAATCCTAAAAAGCCCAGTCTGGCTAATACAGCTGTTGTTCACAGAATCCCAGAATGTTCGGGGTTGGAAGGGACCTTGAAAGATCATCTAGTCCAACCCCCTTGCCAGAGCAGGGTCACCTAGGTTAGCTCACACAGGAGCGTGTCCCAGTGGGTTTTGAATTGTCTCCAGAGAAGGAGACTGCCCAACCTCCATGGGCAGCCTCTTCCACTGTGTATCAGTTTTGTGTTCCAAGCACTTCAGCTCCAAAGCATTTTGACACATCTGTATAAATAACATTCACGCAGCATGACCAATGTATGCTGAAACAACAATAACAAAAAAAAAACCCTACACAAAATAATAACAATTATGGAAAATCCTTTTCTTTGACGGGAGTTAAGATTTTCATTGTTTTCTCCATATTTTGGCTTGGTGCAGAGCAATGGTTTCAAAAGATTTTTCTGAGTGGGTGACACCACACAGCACATGGAAATGACATAAGTCAGCAGTCACACTGCATTAAAACAGAAAATTTGCATTAAAAATACAGCTAAATGATATACTCTTGAGTATTTTACTCATTTGAGGGTTTTTTTTTTTCCAGCATGGAGTTCAAAAGGAATTCTCATTTTCTGTGAAGCCTGGTACTTGAAACAATAGTCAGAATTACCCAAATTGCTTTTCTCTTCGCACCAGAAGACAGAGCTCTAAAATAATGCCTTAGAGTTGTTTACTGGTTGGAATAATGATGTCACTGTCTTCCTTTTCAGCTGATTTGCACAACTGAAAGCTACCAGAGTCTGTGTTCAAACTGCAGTGTATTTTCTCCTCCCTGGTTTCTACCTATGACACTAATGAAGAGCACACAAAATTAATGAAATTCTACCATCATAAACAAGTTGCATATTTCACGTTTACTGTCTGTCCTTTGGGCTTTTGTGGGGTCTGGAGAATGTTATCTTGTGTGCTTTTTCACAATAATATTTTTCACCTCCAATGAACAACTAAGACAATATCTTATGCTCCATAAAGAAAGAACTTGACCACCTGGCTAAAACCTGCAGTAATACAAGGACTGTAGGAAGAATTGTGAAAAACAAAGGAGCTTCCTTCTGCCAGATTCCCCCAAGGAGGCAGAAAGCTGGAAAAATACAAGAAAGAGAAAAAACAAGTAGAATTTCATGCTGCAGTGAGCCGGGTTAGATATGTACTGTGCCCTGTTAGAGACAGGAAAATGTGTCTGTGTTTCCAAGCAATGCAGGCTTCTAAAGTGTGAAGCATTACACCGAGTATTCAGGTTCAGGTATACGAATTCAGGTCCAGTTTGGAATAAACAGCACATGCAGTACCAGGAGTAAACAGAATTTTAAGCCTTTGCTGCTTTCTGAGGTTGCTTTCTTCTGTGGCACGTGTTAGTGTCCTCAAGAGGTTTAAATATAGGTTGGGAAGCCTATCACCTTTCTCTTTATACCTGAATCACCCCCAAAACAACTATTGGGAGCAGGTTGTAGCTCAAGAGACTCCAGTCCTCTGGTTTATCTCTTACATGGAGGGGTATCAGTGCAGGTCCTCTATCCTGCCATACAAAGCGGTCAAGTGACAGAACAAACCAAGCCTCAAATTTCATGGTGTCAGCCCTAATCTTTTGGATGACTCTGAGAGCTCTGGGACTGTAAGAGGCTGGGAACTATGCTGCTGGCTGAACTTCAGTGCATCAATCATCCTCTAGCAGAATTCAAGGCAAGTAACAAGTTTCTTTCAGCTAAATTCCCGTTTCAGCTAAGCACCTGATGCTTCATTCAGATGCCACCCTTGAGTATTCAGCACGTAGTGGAGAGCAGTTCGTTCCCAGTGTTTGGTGATACCCTACTTCCCCTATACATTTTATGTAACCATCTGACATTAAGCCGTCACAATCTGCTACAGTTGCTGAACTCTATATGAAATATGATGCACAGCACTACACCAGTGTGGGTGGACAACATAATCGGGCATCCTCAAAGGCACCTAAATCTGTGAGCAACCTACATACTGCATAAAAGGATACATTACAGCTGATCGTGACAAGAACTTCTCTTCTAAAAGCACTTTCAAAAAAACATAATTGGGATTTTTAACCCCTGCATCCTTTTTTTTATCAGTGACTCCTTCTTCCACCTGGCCACAGCATTGGTCCTCCATCTGAGCTCTCTGCCATCGCATCTACCACCACCCGATACCTACGGCATCGTTATGTCTGCAAAGTTACATGAGTGGGAGAGGGGAAAATTAGACTTTTCATGTGTAGCACTTAGAGGAGTTTTTTTGAGTCAATGAAGCAAACTTGATTTTGTGTGTCCCTGTGTGTGCAGCTAAAGATAAAAGGAGTTGGCTATAAGATTGCTTTCGTAACTTGAGCAGTGTACCTTCTGCAGTCAATGTAATAGCTGAAGAGCAATTTGGAGGAACAAAACCTCCAGCTACTGATCTTCGTTTTCAAGGTATAAAACTCACTCCTTTGATATCTTTTCCCCTTCCACTACTTAGATCTTGGCTTTCTTAATTTCAGGAGATTGAACTCAATGGGTGACATTCCTTGTACATTGGCTTATATTAAAGTTATTCATGAGTTTATTACAGAGCAGAGTTTAAGATTTGACTGTTGACTAACCTAAAGATAAGAAAACCCGTAGCACTAACATGTTTGAGATAGCATTGTGAAAAATCATTTTTTCTCCCAAAACATTTGAATCATCAGTTGTACCAACCAAAGCCAATAAATACATGGATTATTGCAAGGTAACAGGCTTCCACAGAGCAGCTATCTATAAACCTGTTCAAACCTCAGCACAAGTTGTGGTTTTGATGACAATGGGACTGTTTGAAGGGACAAATCTAAGCTTTAATACAAGTGTTAGCAGGATTATGGCCAGAAACTTCAATCTTACATTGCCTTTTGGACTGCATTTCTGTGTTAGGAAGACTAACCAGAGCATAGACAAGCATAGGGTGTCTCTGTGGCTTTTTCAGCAAATATCTATATTCTGAGATATTTTATCTGCCATTAAGGTATACTGTAGAGTTTTGTGTTAAATTCATATATTCTGCACTTGCCTGTACTGTTGAGAAAACAATTTCAGGTTTCCATTTTATTTCCTTTCTGGAATATTTTGAAAAAACTTAACAAACATTTGCTAGGTAATACGCAAACCCTAACGCTACAGTAATTACAACACAATGTTTACTTGCCAGATACTGCCAAGAGAAAAAAAGCCATCCTTTCAGCTAATATCTTTAAAGAAAACCCTCTTTGCTTTTTTTCCTCCTCCCTCTCTGCTTCACTAGCTGAAAAGCCAATAAAAAAATTCTCCACCCTCTACACAGTTCAGAAGAAGATCTGTGTGCGTTTCTCCTAGGCATGTTTAGAGACCCAGAAGGGGATGAAAGTAGTTAATGTGCAACAAGAATCTTAATTTCAGAGACAGATCTGTACCTTTCCATTCACCTTGCTGATATGCTGCAAGCTAAATAGTAATTTTTTGATCAATTTAAGTCCAGCCTGGGGAGAAGAAACAGTTAAAGAAATGCCTCAAGTGTACTTGCATTCAGCTAATCAGACTTTGTGTGCATCTACAAATGGTACAGAACTGAAATCAATCACTGATAATGAAACCACAAATGAAAAATGGACCGAAGACTCCTTTCCAGGATTAGAAATACTGTGCACAATTTACGTTACATATGCTGTGATCATTTCAGTGGGTCTCCTTGGAAATGCTATACTCATCAAAGTCTTTTTCAAGATTAAATCAATGCAGACGGTTCCAAACATCTTCATCACCAGCCTGGCGTTTGGAGACCTGCTGCTTTTACTAACTTGTGTGCCTGTAGATGCAACACGTTACATTGTGGATACCTGGGTCTTCGGAAGAATTGGGTGCAAGCTGCTGTCTTTCATCCAGTTAACCTCAGTTGGAGTGTCAGTGTTTACCCTGACTGTTCTCAGTGCTGACAGGTGGGTCCGATGCAACTGGTTTGCCAGGAGATACCGGAGGTGTGAAGTTAGGAATGAATAAATAAGCAGAAATTATCATTTTGCACAATATTAAATGGCAGATTGTAATAGACTAAAGAAGGGGGAAAAAAAAGCCAACAATCACTCTCCCATTTCATTTTAAAATGTGTGTTAGAAAAATTGGAGCAGTTCTTTCGAGTGAAGTGAGAAAGACTCTTGAGGTCTTTTGACCTTTTATTAGCTTGAAGTACAGTACAGGGCTTTTTGCTTTTTTCTCAGCTGCACAGAAAAGGGAACTTGCTTGAGGCAGGGAAAAGACAGGATATTGGTGCTATCTAGTGGTGCACTGAAGTAGCTGGGGAAGATGAAAAGTAAAACTGGAAATGACTGAATGGAAATCCTTTATCCTATGCATGCAGTGAGGCTTTCAAATCCTAGAACCTAGAAGGTTGACATGTGGGGTAAAAAGACAAAAGAAAATACAGAACAGACTGGGGGACAAGTGCATAATTCATTATTTGATGGCTGCTGCAATACTATAACAATTTTCAGCTTGATAAGTACTTAGTGCTTGACTTTCAATATTTTCTCTTATACTTCTTACATTTTTCACAGAGATATTTTAGTCTAGAGGTCCTAAAGTCAACCTCTGGTGACAGTGACAACACTGGCAGTAGGGTTCAGTGCTCCCATCTGACTGCTGTCAGGAGTTGCTGAACAACGTTTTCCATGCACTTCTTTTCTGAATGAACAAAACTAAGATGAGGTTTCAGTTCGATCATGACATGCATGAGCATGTCAAGGAACAGGAAAGACCAAAACTCATTTCAGTACTAAGGGAGAAAAAGATTTAAATTTTGTATGCCAGCAATTGTGGATTGTATGGATTGTAGGTGATACCAAGTAGTTCATGTGTCCAGAACTTAAGCTACTCAAAAAAAACCAGCCAACACAAGAATGGCCAGACTGGGTCAGATCAAGGGTCCATGTAGGCCAAGATCAGCCTTCAGCAGTGGTAGTATAAGGACAAGAAAGGAAGAAGAAATGAAAACCACTTCCACACTAAGCATTCAAATGACCTCCTGAGCAGATGTGGTTTCTGTCTATTTAATAACCTCAGAGGATTTCTTTTCTAGATCCTTGTTTAGCCTCTTCTTGAACTTGTTTAGCAATAACTCTCACTGCCTGTTGCATAAACAACTCCTTGTTTGGTTTTTTTTGCTTTGCATGCGGCTATGCCTGTTGTGCCAGAGGAGATTCGTGATCCCTTTCCGTCCCTTCAGGCTATTCATGTTATTGTCCATCCTTAATATGGGGTTTTTTTTGAGTTAAGGTGTGTGTAGAGCACAAGATGTTCAAGAGCTCTGTGAACCAGAGATACAGATAATTCCACAACAGTTTCTTTTGCTTTCAACTCTTTTCCTAATAATTCCAAATATTTAGATGGTGGGGTTTTTTTGTTGTTGTTGTGGGTTTTTTGTTTTGTTTTGTTTTGGGGTTTTTTTGTTGTTGCTGTTTTTTTTTTAGTGTTAGGTGTGGTTTTTTAACTACTGCTTTGAATATTAAGCTGATGTTTGCACTGAATTATCTATCACAGTTCCAAGGTCTTGGTCCTGTATGATGTCAGTTCAGAATCCATCATGGCCTAGATGACCTTTAAAGGTCCCTTCTAACCCCAACTATTCTATGATTTATGATTTAGACAGGTGCTTCTGTATTTAATTCTTCATGGCAGCTGTTAAAATATTCCATGCCACATTTTTACAGGGTAACTACATGGTAAACATACTGAGAAAGCTCAGAACATCAGTCACGTGTGCAGTGTCAGCTTATTACATTCCAGTGTGACAGAAGAGCTTGAAGTCAGTAAAAATGGTATTTATTTGATAAGGAGCAGTCCAGCTTGCAAGCTTTCTATTTAAATTTGCCTAGAGGAGAAAAAGAACAGATCTTCAGGTTATGCAAAATGATAAAACTAAGCTGTCTTGTCCTCTGGATCCTTTTTCACTGCCTTTCCTTTCATGCCAGCCTTGTGCCTCCCTGGAAGGGTCTCTTCTTTCTGCATAATGGAGAGCCCCTGATACTTTGGGAGCAGGGTACATTGTTTCCCGTGCTTCATCCACCTTCTTGGCAGTTGGCCCTTTTTCTTTGTCCCATTTCCACACAGATTTTCACACATCTATAGATTTACCCAGATTTTTCTCATCTGTCTGACTCAGTCCACATGCTGCAGAATCACAGCCATGAATCAACAGCAGAGTTAGCTCCTGTTTTATAAACACTCATGAGTACTGGAGCGCTACTTTAAGTCAGATCACTGCACTCAGTTGGGATCTTAAGAACACAGAAGAAAGGAGGGGTGTGTGGGCTTGGTTTTACGCGCGTGTAACATAAACTGTTTCATGCCATCACCAGTTTTGCATACCAATTCCCTCATTTACCTTTCTAGGCAGTGCCGTAAAGATGGGAAAGATGATTCCCCTTACTGATCCCAGTCCAAACAGCAGAAGTCATCCTTACTTAGGAAGGCTTTAATGACAAGTCCTGCCAGCCCATTAATTAAAATACATGCTTAAAATGAACTTTCACATTTCAGACTTAATTACAAAGAGCTAGTATCTGTTTTCATTTCCGAGATGACTCTACGACCCTTAGTTTAGTGAGAAGAGAGATGGCTTCATCCTAAAGAAGTCTGCATTGTCAGGGCTTGCATTATTCCTGTATTTGTTCTGATAATGATGTTGGTTGGTTGGTTTTAGGTACAGAGCCATCGTTAAGCCCCTGGAACTGCAGACTTCGGATGCGCTCTTGAGGACCTGCTGTAAAGCTGGCTGTGTTTGGATTGTCTCCATGATACTTGCTATCCCAGAGGCTGTTTTTTCAGATTTGTATTCTTTCAGCAATCCTGAGAAAAATGTAACTTTTGAGGCGTGTGCCCCCTATCCTGTATCTGAGAAGATCCTGCAGGAAGCTCACTCCCTGATTTGCTTCTTAGTGTTCTATATTGTACCCTTAGCCATCATTTCTGTCTACTATTTTCTTATTGCCAGAACTTTATATAAAAGCACTTCCAACATGCCAGCAGAAGAGCATGGTCATGCCCGTAAGCAGGTAAGCTATGATCAAGCACTAAAGTGTTCCATCTTCCAAAATCTATCATGCTGATTAAGTCTGAATTCTTGAGTTCAAATCCTTTACCTGATAACAGAGTAAAAAGCTCCATAAACTCAGCCCATGTTGTCACTCCAAATTCAGTTATGCACTTAAGCACATGCTCATGACTCATTAACTTCATTGTGAGCGTGCATGATTTCCTAAAGAACGATGGGGTTTGGTTTGATTTCTTATGACGCTATTAAACATGGAAGTTAAAACGTTGAGTTGCAAACACTGAGACCTCATCCCTGTGAGCTGACACATTAACTACTGCACTTTCAAATCCTAGTTTAGGTGAGATTGCCATGTGATTTATAATGGAAAGGGAATAAGCTCTGCACCAGAAATACTTTGTTAAAAGAATTATGAAATAGATTTATTTTCCTGTTGGTTTTATAGAATAATAGAATCACTCTGGTTGGAAGAGACCTTTAAGATCATCAAATCCAACCATTAACCCAGCACTGCCAGGTTATCGCTAAATCACATCCCTAAGCACCACATCTATGTGTCTTTTACATGGCTTGGTTTTTTTCTGTTTTGCTTTTTTTTGGTTACTAATGCATTCAGACTTCTAGACCCCTTTCAAAAATCAACACCAACTATATAAACGTGTTACTAATTGCTATTAATACCAGATATGCATTATTTTCTTGTAGATTGAATCCCGCAAGAGAGTTGCAAAAACAGTGCTGGTCCTTGTTGCTTTGTTTGCCTTTTGCTGGTTGCCTAACCACATCCTCTACCTATACCGCTCTTTTACATACCATGCTTCTGTAGATGCTTCCACCTTTCACCTGATAGCTACTATTTTTTCCCGTGCCTTGGCCTTCAGCAATTCCTGCATCAACCCTTTTGCTCTTTATTGGCTGAGTAAAAGTTTCCGGCAACATTTTAAAAAGCAAGTCTCGTGCTGCAAGGCAAAGTTTCGTCCAAAGCCTCCCAGTGCTCTCCACAGTAACACACCTACCAGAGCCCTGTCAGTGACGGGCAGTACGCATGGCTCAGAGATCAGTGTTACGCTGCTGACAGATTATAGTATCACAAAAGAAGAGGAAAGCGTTTAGTCCGTCTGGGATGAAAAAGGACAGAGCCTGAGCCTTTGTAATCAAGCCACTGCTACTGGGATCCTGTAAAGAGGTGCCGTGTCTTGCCCTGTCCGTGAAAGGTTTTTCGTCAGGAGTTCCTCAATTTTAAATGTACAATAAAGAAATCAAACTGTGTCAGAGCAAGCTGCAACAGCTGAACTTTCCAGGGTAAACTCAAAGGGCCTGTTCATGTTCCCAAGAACGGACACGGATCCCTTCCTGGAATTTCTGGACTAGGCAGGACAGGAGTCAACAGAGCTGGCGTGAGAATTGGCTGTGAGGATGGTTCTGTTGCTGATGACTGGTTTGTTGACTTGTGACTGAGAGCTCCCTCTGTCAAGTACTTGCATCTACAGCAAGCAGAACCACGTATCTTCATAACACA
The DNA here is from genome assembly GCA_025345505.1 of Todiramphus chloris collaris. Lineage (NCBI taxonomy): Eukaryota > Metazoa > Chordata > Aves > Coraciiformes > Alcedinidae > Todiramphus > Todiramphus chloris. The sequence continues at coordinate 7,905,356 of JANVCC010000049.1, read as the reverse complement.
ATGAAGCAGGCAGGGTTTGGATTTATTTCTTGTCTTGTCCCGAATGATAAAAACTGGCAAATGCATCAGGAAGCATGATAAATGAAAGAAAGCTAAAGTTTGTAGTACGGTGTAGTGAAAAAAGAGAGAGCATTATGGGCCAAATCCACACCAGCCAGATCCACACCACCTCTGTCAGTCACTCACTTTGAAACTCTGGGTAAGATCTGACTGCCGTGTGAAGAGATGCTCTTCTCAGTTCCTAAGGAAGTCAAGGGAACGGGTAATCAGCTCTCTTAAAAAGCTATAATCATCTTTAGCCACACCTGTAAAATTGTTTGTGATTTATGGGTAAAATATCTCAACAGTGCAAAGTTCTTTACTGTTACAGTGACTGACCAGCAGTAAATGGGGGTGGATCCGTATCAGAGTTCTAGTTTGGATTTACAGCACACTTTTGAAGCCGACTGCTGAAACTGCCTTACTTTGTTCTGTCTCCCAGAGTGGTCTTGAGTGCACAACCTGGACTTCTCTCACATAAAACTGTGCCAGTCCATGGAACCAGACTAGGGCAAGTACGAAGTAAAGGCCTCCAAAGTGTACAGCACAAGGGTCAGAGTAACCATTTCCCTCCAGATTCACTCCTGCTGTAGTGCATGTGGTCCTGTCTGAGTGGTCTGCACACCCTCAAGCATGCTGGGAGAGATGGATTTTCTTTTTCTATTCTTCAAGTTATTCAAGTAATATCCCTTTTTAATATTAGGATAGACTTTTATGGCCTTTATGAGATAGGCCTTCTAAAGTCCACTGATTTTATGATTGCACACAGAAGCAAGCCAGCGACAGCCTATCATGGGCAGCCTATCATGGGCAGCCTGTGTACACCTAAAAAGCTCAGCAGCACTGGTGGCAGGGACTGTCTCCCATCAGGAAATAGAGGAGGTGAGTCTTCCTACCCCATGTAACAAACGTGTTGAATGACACATATTTTTATGAAGTTTCTGTATGCTGAATGAAAATTTTCTTCTGGGGGAGCTGGTGATAGAAAATACAACATATTTCCCATTGCTTAAACCAAGGGACTTCTATCTCAGAAAATAATTTATTAATTTAAGTATAGAAGAGAGGTTGCAACTACAAAAATTAAATGGAATAGTGCTGTCAGTCACGGAAGTTTGAATCTTAACTAACCCTTGAAGATTCAGCACCCTTCCAGCTACACAGAGCACAAGCCATCCATCCATGCACTGTCCTTTGAGTCCATTATAAGATGCAGAAAATCTATTTGCAGTCCCTCTCTGTTGACTGCCCTAATCAGAATGATAAAACCAAACTATATATCCCGAAGGGCACTGGAATACAGCCTCTGTTGTCATCTTAAACCAGTTTAATAGCCCACTTTAATTTCATCAGACCTGGCCTTATTTTACTGCAGTCTTCATGTTACAAGCTGCAAGGCTACAAGCACTAATTTTCAAGCAGATTCTCCCTTCTATTGCACCAGTTGTACACCAGGGTAGGACCCCTGACAAGGATGGAAATAGCACAGCAATAAAATTAATGGCAAAGTAGACTCTAGAGACCCTATTCTTCTCTCTTTGTCTTAATACAACACACTCCCTGGTAGTGAGCTATGTGCAGATATAACAAACATATCGCACTAATATTTTCCCCCTCTCGTTTTATTTTTTTTTCCTTAATGGAGCTGCAGAGTGAGACTGAAATAAGTAAATAAGCCTACACACTTCTGAGTCTACAAAAGTACCTTCCTGGATCTCACTACAGGGAATTCTAAGCAAAAAGAAAACTCAATGAAGATTACAGTTCCTTATACCATGCTATATTCTAGTTTATTAAAGCCTCTGGAAAATAAATCTGCCACAAGTTTCTGGACTTCACAATTTGTCTCTGTCGGAGACCAATTTTCCAGCTGCAAACCCCTCGGCTACAGCTCACGATAGCCCTTAAAAATAAGTTCCCTAATTCACAGTTTTCCTTTCTTTGCATGCAGCTACTTTTTGCTTCTGTACCTACTCCTCTAGCTGGATGGTCTATCTACTGCTGATATATCCTGTTCCAAAATCAATGGTTTTGCTACATGCTGCACATGTTTTGGTTAACAGCTGGCAACACTTCAAGCCATAACTTAGCTATTCTATGTACTTTATGCTTTTATAATTCTGTACTTTCAAATCTTCATGACATGTTGTATTGGAGTGATATATTGCTCGACTTTTTTGGGGTTTTTTTAATCTCAACAAGCTGATATTATTAATTCCATCTATTCCCTCAATACAATTAATCCATAAAATGTCTTCATATTACCATAACTGGATTTAGGGGAAAAAGGTTGTTTCCTTTTACAATATTTCCTCGGTGTTCAAAAGACCTCATTGTTCTTCCTTTAGGTAACACAGGTCTAATACTAGAAGAGCATAGGGGAGTAATGTCTATTTACAGAAATACTGAGTGTTATTTAGCACAGCAGTGACTTGAATAATTAGGGGTTTACAATTGATATCCTCAATGAAAGAACAGGTAGAATAAAGGCATAAAAATACTCCAAGGCAAGACTTCACCAATGGTCTTGTTCATGTGGAGTCTTACTAAGTAAACTCTATTTCTTTTAGAGTTTCTTTTGCAAATGAGATGTACGCATTAACAGCTTTAATACATGTAACAGGCTAGTTAGCAACAAGCTTAGTTTCAGCACTCTAATTTGTGCTGTCACTACAAGTGCTGACACTCATGTTTCTGCTAAGAATATTATAATTAAAGAATAAGCCAAAGTTCCACACAGCTACAGCTCTTACACTTTTCAGTCAGTAGTTCCCAAAACCAAAATCCAACAGGTTCTAATCAGGGTTTAGTTATGGGCTCTGCCACGGGTGGTTCCTCAGTGGAGGGTGAACTGTTTTGTGGCATTTTCTTTGTAAGCACAGGAAAAGACACTGAAATTTTAGCGCATCTGGATCTGACCCTGTCAGTTTTCACACCATGAAGACTCTCGTCTTCAGTCTCACTAGTCTGTGTCACAGCTACAGGCTCCAGCCCCAGGGAAAGCCCAAAGAGCCCACCAGTTAACTTAACCACCAGTACTTAACCACCAGTTTCTGCCTCCTTGATTTAACATAACAAAGCATCTTGAGAAAAAAAGTGTTAACTTTTCACCTAATTAAGTGTTAGCCAGTGAATTGCTGGTTCCCCTCTAATAGACAGCAAAAAAACACTATAAAAAACAAGATTCTGGTACTTTTAGTAGGTGTATCTCATCCCCAGACCAACAGTCAGCTCTGAGGAACCAAGACCGCCTTTCATCACGTAGAAGAATCAGACACAGATACAAACCCATCATGCTAAAGCCCCTTTTAATATCTACTTTGAGACATTTAGTCAGGATTTAAAACACCACTTCTTGACAGCTTAGGCTGATCTGAGTTGTGTAACACTCAAACTCTTCACAGCATCCCCAGAACACGCAGCTTGCAGCAGCAAGGCTTGTGCAGCCATGAATTGCATAATTTCAAGGACGTGATTGAGAGGAAAGCTGTCTTGAGCCCCTCAAACGATGAGTTTCCCGTTGAACCAGCTCCCTGAGCTGGCTCACTGTGCTGTCTTTACCAAAGAGGAAGAGAACAGATGGGGATGACACAGTACGAAGCTGTGCTGCAGTAGCTGCCGTCACACATGCTGTTATCTGCAGGAAGTGTCAGGGAATTTGAGGTAGTTTGTCCTCATAGCTACATTAAAGCCTGCAGGTCAGGCCTACCATGCACGAGCCCTGCCACACACCAGCATGCTCTCGCTTCCACTGGAGAGAGATTAAATTTGGATCTCCTACTCCCCAGGCCAGTGGCCCAGTGACTTGCTGTCGGCAGAACTGCACACAAGGGAGATCTGTACTGTTGGGCACAGACTCCACTACCTTGACTCGGGTTATGGATGTAGAAAACTGCCAAAATAAAACAGGCAGTTTAAGACTTAAATTGTATCACTCTTACAATAAGGCTATGATTACCTTACTTCCAAACATACATCCAATTTTTGTTAGTAAGCACGGTTTAAGTTAAGCCTCTCACGCTCCTCACCAAAATCCAATACCTATTTGAGGACCAATACAAATGTGTCTTTAAGCTGTCAGTTTATAAGTAATCATAGACCAATCTTTGGACAACTATCGTAACAGCCCTGCCAAGAGAAAATTCTTGAAGCATGAAAGATGTCATTAACTAGGCTGGATGTTCTTTGTATTACAGCCAAAGGCTACCAGAAGTCTATATTTATCTCCTCAGCAGTATCATCTGACGGTCTGTTGACCAGCCAGTTAGCTGATGTCTCTCCCTGCAGAGCTTCCCAAGCTCACGATTGTGTCTTTGATTTAATGATCACTCCAGTCGGTAAGGCACTGAAGATATATTTGCTCCTGGAACACCGATTTCCATAAAAAACTTCTGTACTGAAAATCATTTTCCTTTCGGAGTGGAAAGATTGCCTTACCCCTGGCAACCAGCCAGTGCCGGCTTTGATGGGGCTGTTCAGCTAAATTTCCATTTAAAACACACGCACTGTTTTAATACTTGGGTTTTATAGCTCTAGGTTGTATTTTGCCAAACAAAATCTAAACAGTGTGTTTCTTCATCTTCTACATAAAGATGCTTTTAAATACACACTTCAGCAATTAAATTCGGTTTTGATGTAACGCTACCTGAATTACACTGTGAAAACCACTAGATGGCACTGAATGAAGGTCTTTTAAAAGAACTGCTTCGAGAAAGAAAATGTTATTTTAAATATTTAAGTATCCACAGACTGATTAATATTTAATTGCAGACTTCATTAATGCAAACCAATTCAAAATTTTGAAGCCAAGCCTCATCCTTGCATTGTACCAACGTAGCAGCCTTTTTTGAAGGCAGAGCAACAGCTGCAGCTGGACACCCTCAGCCTGGCACACCCCTGCCCTGGGGAAAGCAGTACCTGTGCCACCCGGTACACCTGAACAATGGCTCCTTCTTCCCCGGACGCTGAATTGGTCAAACATTTGCCTCAGAATCCCATGCGAAGGGAGGAGACAGAATCAATGTGATGTTTTGACATTTAGCATGTCACGTTTGTGTTCTCTACCTCTTTTTGGTTTGGTCTTTGCCTCTAGCAAGATATGAAAACACTTTCAGTGTCAGTGACGGGCAGCCGGGCTACCTGCACAGCACCTCAGCTGACAGACAGCACCGGTTCAGTGGCCCAAGGCACAGTACAGCATCGCTGGAGGAAGTGCTTGCAGGGCTTCACATCCATTTGCAGGCTTTTATTTTACCCCAAAACTACAGCAGCCTCGATGCCAGGCCTCTGCCCGCAGCAGGCCCAGAAGGGCCTATGGCCTCGGGGCCACAGCCGTCCTTGTAGAATGCTCGGGGGTTGGAAGGGACCTCGAAAGACCATCCAGTCCGACGCCCTGCCAGAGCAGGGTCACCGGGTGCTAAGGCCCTGCCTGCGGTAACGCAGAGCTGCAGCCCGAGGGGCAGGCGCAAGGCCGGTCCGGGCGCGGTACACCGCGGGCCGCCGTTGGCCCAGCGCGAGCCCCTCCGCCGGAGGTTGCGCCATCCCCGCAAGGCCTCGGCCCGCCCCGCGGCGGGAAAGGAAGGCCCGCCCCCCGCCGCGCGCCCCCGCGGGCCCGAGCACCGCGCCCTCTCCAGGAAGCGCCCCCCGTACCTCCTTCCCATTGGCTCCGCCGCCCTGCACGTGATCAGCCAGCCCGCGCCCGAGTGGCCGCGGCGAGGACCGGGGCCGGGCCGAGGGAAAAGCCCCGTACGCGGGGCCGGGGGCCGCTTCCGCTCCTGCGCGCGGCGGGCTCTGGGACAGCCGCCGACCGCGTGAGGCGGAGGGGGGGTCCGCGCGCGCGCCCGCCGCTCCCGGCTGCGCGAGCCCGCGCGCTCCCCGTCCCCGCCGCCGAGAGGGGCGGGGCCAGCGGGCGGCTCAGGCGGTGGCGCGGGTGCCCGGGCCCGGTGCGAGGGCTTCCCCCCCCCCCAGCCCTGCCCCGCCGGACGGGCCAGGATGAGCGCAGAGGACGGGAACGAGGAGTTCTACCGGCAGCTGCAGCTCCAGCAGCAGGCCGAGGCCGAGCCCGGCGGCGAGGGAGAGCCCGAGGCCGACCCCTTCACTTACGTGGACCCGGCCGATGGGGCCGCCTACGAGTGGGACCGGGAGAAGAAGGCCTGGTTCCCCAAGGTGGGTGCGGGGGCAGCCTCGGCGCTGCCTGGGGGCGGCCGGGCCCGCGCCGTGCCCGCTCCCCGCTGCGAGGAGCGGCCTGCTGGCCTGGCTGCGGCCCTCGGGGGCAGCCTCGCCCTCCGCGCACCGCCCCGGGGCAGCTCCGGCGCTTTCCCCTGGCACGCCGAAAGTTTCCCCGAGGAAGGGTGAGAACGAAGACCAGTCGGTGTCGGGTGTCTTTCTCCACGGAGGTGTCTCGCTGGTCTGGTGCAGCCGAATAGACGCCTGCTGCAAAGTCTCGGTAGTGCCGAAACGCTCCTTTTTAGAGGCAAAACCACAGCCGCTGGCGTCGTGTCCCGTGTGTATCCTTAGAGGCCGCTTTCTGCTCTTTTGTTGTGAAGAGCTGTGAGGTGGGTTTTCTCCTTGGCTCTGAATCGCTAGGATTGCTCGGGCCTGGCGTGAAGACACAGTGATATTTGTGGATCTTAACGAATCGGTACTGCCTTTGACGTGTTTTTGGTTTCTTTACCACGGTAGCTGTGGTGATCTTTGTCTTTCTATGGGCAGTGAAGAAGTGAAGTTGTCTGTTCAGAGGTGTAGATGAAAATGAGCAGTATGTTCCTTTTCTCTTTTGTTGTTATCCGAAAAGGGTGCATGTGTCTGTTCCCTCTCCTCAGATCTTGGAAATGCACTTGAAAATTAAGTGTATGTGGCCTAGAGGCATTCCACAGAGTGGAAACGAGTTACAGGTTTTCACACTTTTTTTTTTTTTTTAGTATTTTAAGTAATAAAAAACCCTTGCAAAAACAATATTGTTTTTCAAGGTGAGAGGGAACGTAGATGTAATGTGTGGAGCCAACCTACTGATCTGCACGTGAAAGAGTAGTTTTGTTACTATACAACAATGAGTGAGGGCAATTAATTTAGAAGTGTTAAGACATTTCACAGCATATACTTGTAAATGTAATAATCTTATTAGGGACTGAACTCATTGCAATTCAGAGGGCCTGAGTGAGAATGAAGCCTGTAGGGCCAGGTTTACGTGTGTGTAAAGCTGATAAGGTGTCCACGTAGCAGATGGCTTATGGAGGGGTAAAAATCCAGACTCATACAGTGGGGAACTGAGTATCTCTGTCTCCTTGTGGAGTGCTGTATGCAGTAAGCTCAGGAACTTTTTAAAAGGTTTATTCCTTTTTCCTTTTGTTCCCTCCCCGTTTTCTCACCTCTTTAGAAGAATATGTCTCTCTTTCTCAGGAGCACTGGTCTTTCCTAAAGGTCTTTATTAACTCAAATTTCTGTCTCGGAGATGAGATAGCATTAAGGCTTGGACAGATTCTATAGGAAGAGCATATGACATAGCAGGAGTTGGTAAAGAATCATAGTGAAGCACTCTGTGTCATAGATAGGGCACTGTAGTATCTTGGGTTGCTTCATTTTGCTAATGATCATTCAACAGAATTTTTTATCAAAACAGGTTTAAGAGACAGCAGGAGCCAAAAGTTGTAATTGTTTCTCTACTTCATGAAATTCCTAATCTCTGCTCTCTGACAAAAGATTAAAATATTCTCTCTGGTCTAAGTAATCATCATCTACAGACTAGTATTGCAGTGCTGCTCTGCTTTGGGAATGGAGTGACTGCTGAGCTTCTACTGAAGCGTATTTCAAAGCAGTGCAAAGTGTTAATGCAGTTAACTGTCAACAATCCTCAAAAAATGTGGAGATGGTCAAATATTTAATAAAAGTGATTGCAGCTTCATGTATTACCAAATGATTTATCTTTCGATGGTACTGTATTGATGGATGAGGACTTCTGGTCCTTTACAGACATAGCACAAAGTCACATGTTGAATTCATCTGCCCACCTTCCTCGCTTGCTATGAAGAAACAGGCATTGGATGTCTTCTGTAAGCGTAGGGTATCTGTTCTTCATTTGGCTAATCTATTCCTTTCCGTTTCAGTGTGACCAGGAGTTAGTTACACGCTGACATGTCCTGTAGTATTGTATTTCTTTTCCTATAAGCTTCATCGCCCTAACAATGTACAACTGTGTGGGTATGGAGATAGAACTGATCTCTCTCTGTGATGTTCCCCACCAGAATGGGATTGAAGCCCTAAGTAAATTCTATGAATGCTTGTTTTCCATGCAGGCGTGGTATGACATAAATTCCAATAAAAGCCTTTATACTTGTATACGTTCCTTTATGCTTGCAAAAATGCATTTTAAATTGAAGTAGTTGTAAGGGTATATATGGTATGGAAAAAAAAGTCATTCTTACTGACTGACAAAATGTGACAGTTCACGGTAGGTAATTTGCAAAGTGTAAATTTGGCTTTGCATGAGAATGTAGTTCCCTCAACTTGAAAAATAATACTGGTGCAGGAAGGTGGCTGGTTGCTGCAGGTGTGATTGCGAATTTATCCCTAGGTTCTCTGATGAAATGGAATAATCCTGTTCATCAGAAAGCTTGAAAGCTTCCTTGTTTTCCGTACTTCATCAACTGCGAAGCTGAGGATTTGCTAAGGTTGCCAGTATCGAATATAATGAGCGTGATTAGAGCACAGAGTCGTCTTCGCTGAAGGTGGCACTCTTCCTTTCTGATGTTGCCCTGTGTCCTGTCTGGAAGAGCAGCCTCTTACATTCCTGTTAGAGGTGTGTTGCAAACCTTGTTTAGTGTAGGAGCTATTCATGCTAAACTTTGTAAGTTAGGTGCAACTCCACTGCATTTTGTGGACAAGCATGTTGCTGTCAGTTCTGTGGTTTTGCCTTAGAATCATAGAATGGCAAGGGTTGGAAGGGACCTCTGGAGAGCATCACTTGTCACAACAGAAGTTTAGAGTTAAAACATCAAACTTCAAACCACTACAGAAAATTTGCTTTATTATCATTGGCACTTAACTACTGCCCGTTGTGCCACTCTCATACAATAGTTTAGTGATGTTAATTTTGGTCCCTTTTGATTACAGAGGAAGCAAATGCAGCACGGATCAGAGTCACGTAACATTTTCAAAGGTTAAGGTTCAGCTTTGGGAATAAATAATTTCAAGAGTGTGTAATTTCAGTAAATAGTTGATAATGCAGTGTTGTTAGCAAAATCAGCTGTGCTGTGCTATCTCTTTGCATGTTATTGCTAGTGGCTAGTATGAAAATTTACCTGTCTGGAAATACTGGGTATAATCTGTAAGTGGGTTTTGGTCTCTAAAAGGTTAGCCAATCTTACCCAAATACAGCATCTAGAAAAGAGCAAGGTAAATATTTGTCTATCAGTAGGACATCAAGTAGTTTTCAGCCTTGAAAATGTTTCTAAGCTATGTCGCCATCTAAGTGCATTATTTATCATCTCTCAACACAAATACATGTCATCTCTGAAAATGTTTCTGTGAAAGGGCAGATGCCTACAAATGTCAGTCATTCATCATCTGTGGATAAGCTGTTGGCTTACCTTCAGTGTCACTTTATCTCTTCAGCATGGTCCGGGGCGCTTGGTCGTCTTTCAGGCAAATCCAGTTTATGTGGAAAGCAGAAAGCTTTGCTTGAAAAAAGGCAGAACTTGTGAAATGTTTAAAAACTTCACGTGCAGTGTGGAATTAGTACATTAGTCTAGGTCAGGTGATGCCTGAACTGATTGCTCTTGTCATGCGTATGGCTTTACAAAGGTGATGAAAACCAGTTTTAAAATCTTATTTTCTATGTTGTCAGATTAGAAAATGAACAATATGTAACTAAAATTAAAACACTTAATGAAACTGAATTTGAAGTTCTTAAGAATTTTGGATTGACTTTCCTAATTTCCTTTCAGATAACAGAAGATTTCCTGGCAACCTATCATGCCAACTATGGCTTCCATGCAGATGATACAGAGAGTTCATCTGCTTCTGGTGCAGCAACTGAAAGTAAGCAACCAGTAAGTTCTAAAACATCAGGAGCACAACCATCGGCAAATGAGAAGGGACCACAACAAACAGAACAAAAACAAAAATCTGAAAAAAGGAAGCTTGAGCCAGGTAAGTGACAGAGGGTTTCCCTCTGTGTAGGCTGCAGCCTGTGTAGTACAGAGGGGAAACTGGCAATTGTTTCGTGTTACCATGTGCAGCACACATGTGGATTGTTCTGAAAATTTCCAGAATGGTTTTAAAATTGGGGTGGTCTGTCATAAGTAGCCTCCTAAGTCCATACATGAGATGGTTAAAAAAAAAAAAAGGCAAATTAAAGCATGTTCAGATCTTTTCCCATGAGCAAGCAAAAATTCTTAGAAGTCTGATGGAATGTGAACATTGGTATATTTTAATCTGTTGGCATAACTGAATTAAAACTCTTGTTCTTAGGATGGTTTCATGTTGAAGAAGACAGAAACACAAATGTTTACGTGACTGGTGAGTAATGATGGATATTTACCTACTTAGAGCTAAAGATGGTTAAAGAACTTTTCTTTTTTTTTTAATCTTGGGAGAAAAACCCAACCAACCAACCAACCTCGTATGACCTCCTAACTTCTAATATTATCTGTTCAGTCTGCCACTTGAAAGTTACTTAACGTTATGGTCCTGACTTCATGTCTTTGTGGCCTTTAAATTGCAGATGTGGGAAAGTAGTAGCGGGGACGTACTCCAGGCTTTTAAGTGTGATACTCTGTGACTTGTGTCAGAACAGTCACTTTTTAAAGTAAGTTACAGCCAAGAAAACCAATTTCTTTGAGCTCTGAAGGAATAGGATAATGGGAACATAATAATGCACAGATAATTCACATGCCTTAATATTTGAATCTTTATTTGTTTTTACAGATACATAAGTAAATTGTTAGATAAGGAGTTGGAAACAGTCAGTACAAAAAAAACCCTGCTGAGAATAGAATAAGCAAGTGTGGGGAAGCTCAACTGAAGCTACCTGTACATTTATTACTGTATTTACCTCTTTAGGATGTTGGGCTGCTGTCTTTAGGTGCTTACACAAATGTACATTTGGTGTTTCTGAGCAGTCACAGAAATCCCCACACTTGAATTCTCAACAATCTTGATTTAGGCCAAACTAGCATGGAACATTCACATAATTTTCTCCTCCACTTTTTTTTTTTCCCCTTGTCCTAAATTCAAAATTCAGACTTTAAGAACTCCATACATTATCAGTTGGGATGTTTTTGTTGAATTTTTTGGTGGAGAAAATAGTCATCTCTTTATAGGTTGGGTGGGTTTTTTTGTCTCTGATCCCTGGAGGTGCAGTGGAACCTAAAACTTGTGCAGGACAGTTGTATTTGTATAGACCATTGTGTCCACTGCGGTGTCTGTATCACATACAGCACTAAAACTCTAGGTCTGCACATTAGGGACCACAAAGATGTTGCTATTAAACACACCTATTAAAAAGTAAAAGGATTTTCAAAATACTGCTATGAAGTAATGTTTAAAAAATAATATAAAAAATATTGGTTCCAAGGCCGGTGGTTTCTGACAATGTGTATAAAATTTCATCCTTCAGTTTGAGATCTCCCATTAAAAAAACATGGGGGGACTTTTTTGTTCTAATGAGATTTTATTTGTGGTTTGTTGTTTTTTTTAAATGAACATACTCAAGCCTTCTGCTTGTAATTCATTTTTCAGGTTTACCTCCAGACATTACAAAAGATGAATTTATACAAGTCATGTCCAAATGTGGAATCATTATGCGAGATCCTCAGACAGAAGAACACAAAATTAAACTGTACAAAGATAAGGAAGGAAATCTCAAAGGAGATGGCCTCTGTTGCTATCTGAAGGTTAGTGATGCACTAAAGTGCGGTTTTCCTTCCCATCGAAGATACTCGTGGCCACTGTTTCAGAATCATATTCAGAAAAATCTTGAAGTATCTCAAGTATAACTTAGACCTTAGGAGTCTGTTTTAAAGATTTATTCCAGAAAGTCCATTTCTCTGTTTGTGCACCTTGTTCATTTTCTCTTACCCATCTGTACACTCCCCCTGAAAATGTCCCTAGCACCTGCTGAACATGTTCCTGTCTTGGGTGCTAGTGACACTGGGGTGAAATGGGGCTGTTCTCTTCACCTTTTACTTTGAAAATATGCCACTGTGTGGCCAAGAATACAAAAAATAATGAGACAGGAAGGAACATACTGTAGTCCTGTATTTCCAGCTTTTAGCTTCAATTCTGTATTAACCTATAGGCTTCAGTACTATTTCCTTCATGTGTTTCACTTGCGAATCCTCTGGGAAGTTAGCGGCTTCCAAGCGCAGTCTGCTTCAGTTCTGCAAGAAGCACCAAGCAGTACTAAATCAACTGCCTTGTAGTCTTGCTAGTTTTGTAATTTTAGTAGTTAGGGCTGTTTAGTGCACAGGTATTAAGATAGTCTCTGCTCTAAAGGGCTTTTAGGAAAACATTAAAAATTACTTAAGAGCCTCATCATTTTTTGTTCTTGGAAAAGCTTTATAGAAAGTCAGCCCCCTGAAAGTTTTTATTCTTGCTTTTAAGTTCGTCAGTTTGCTTGACCATTGCAAATGAGTTTGTATGATGTGTCTTATTTTTTGATATATTGAATGAAATTTTGATACAGTGAATGAAAGCCGCGCAGTTGCTTTGGGGAGCATTATTTTGCTATAATTGGTGAAGATATACTGTGTTTGATAAAGAAAGCATGGCCAGCTCTGTGTCAAGAGACTTGGAAGAGATGACGTTACGGTTTTCAGCAGCAAGGAATTGATTCTTAGCACAATATTCTTAATTAAGTGTTACTGGAATAATTTGACTGTGCCAATGTGCTTTAAAGCTTGTGCTCTGTTTTATCTTCAAATAGAGAGAATCAGTTCAACTTGCTTTGAGACTTCTGGATGAGGCAGAAATTAGAGGCTATAAATTGCATGTTGAAGTTGCAAAGTTTCAACTGAAGGGGGAGTATGATGCAAGCAAAAAGAAGAAGAAATGTAAAGACTACAAGAAGAAGTTGTCGCAACAGCAGAAGTTTGTATTTTTTTTCAGTAAAATATTGCTTGAATACTAAATGCTATTAGTAAAATGCTGCTTGCTTTCAAATGCAATGCTAAGAGTTATGCAAAAATTGAAGTCTTACCTGACAGTGAAGTAGCTTAAATGATACATGTTTGTAGGGGACATAATGAACTTCCTTGTGATTGACACATTAAAATAATACATAGGGAACCAAGGTCCTTTCAGATATAGAAGAAAATATTACAGCTCTGGGGAATTAAAGTTCTTTTTTCTCAGTATGTGAGTTCTGGCATGGTATCTAGGCTCACTTTGACAAGGTGATAACACTTTGGCCGTCCACATGTTGTCTGTCCCATACTTCATTAGCTGCAAAGGGCAAGACATACAGGCTTCCATAGGAGCACCTACTGACGTATCTCTCTAGAGATCTCTAGACATCTTTGTGGTATAAAACATACTGATTTTTTAATTGTACCTAGATTCATTCTTTTGTCACTTAGAAATTGTTTTTCTGCCTTTTGGAACCAAGAAGATGTGGATTAAAGAAGAAAGAAATTTGAGTATATAGGACTTTTAATGACAGCAGCATTCCACTAAACATTTTTACTAGTAATGCAGAAGTATTTTGCTGTAGTTAAAGGGAGCAAAGGTTACTTGATATTTTACAAATTAAAAGTAGCTTGAAATGTATTTGACTCAAAAATCCCAGTAAGAAGTCGGTAAGAAGTCTCCAGTGTGGGGAGAGAAGCATGAAAATAATGAGATTTGCATTTAACAGCGATTTATGTAATTAAACTGACTTCAGTTGGTGTTCCTTTTGAGTGAAGAGAATAATTTACTTGCAAAACTAACTCTATTGGAAATCCAAGTTTTCTTCAGCTAAAGTAGCAGGCCCAAGAAGGAATTTAAACAAGATTTCCCCCCTCCCCTAAGATTTTGAGATTTAAAAGTGTAAGTGAATGCATCCTTTTTTTGTAATAGGCTATGAAGTAGGCAGTTTTACAAGAAGCAACGTTTTTTTTCCTGAGAAGGCAAAGTCATAGAACAGATGCCTCGAGTTACATTGTTAGTTTGTAGCAGTGACTCTGTACAGTGTGAACAGAATACATCTTGCAGCTACTCTTGTGTAAGACTGAAGGTGTTCTTGCATGCTTATTTAAATAAAAGCAGTTAGATTTTATCAAAGGGAATGGTGGATCTCCTTTTTCACAAAGTAAGGAAGGAAAAAATGGTAAAACGTAGACATTTTTATTATACTTGGTAGCTGGTGATTCCTGTATCTGAGGTGATACTTGGAAGGAATTAAAAGTTAAAGATTATGTTTTCCTCTGTGCTGAGAAAATGCTTTGATTTAAAAAATTATTTATATTCCCCCTATGAGCATTAAGTACCTTAAAATCTCCACTGCTTTGTAGAAGAAATGGTCAAACTGGGTGTTTGTTGCATTTTTTAGAAGAATAACTTAACTCTTTGTATCAAAATACATGTTTTGGTTGTTGTATTGCAAGAGATGCCAAATTAATGATTTTTTTTCAACAAATACTTGTAGAAACTGAAGAGAGCCGCAACAATATCTTCTTACTGTTGCTTCATTTCATTAGACAGCTGGATTGGAGGCCTGAGAAGAAAGATGGTGCAACTCGAATGCGACACGAACGCATCGTAATTATCAGGAATATGTTTCACCCAAAGGACTTTGAGGTAGGAAGATGCAGTTTGCTTCCATAGATTGTGCTGTTAAATAACTAAGATTGTCTAAATTTTCTGCCACAAGAATTTCATCAAAATTCTAAGCAGATGAAAACAAAATTAAACTTACTGCTCAAGCAGAGATTTTTTCCTGTGCTGAGCATCTGCTTAAAATTCAGTCAGATGTTTCAAAAAAGCAAGAAATGGATGTTGGTAAGAACGTGTTTTCTGAATCAGCCTCTTCACTGTGTGTATCCTGACAATATTCCTTTTTGGGATGGAAAGAGGAGCAAGCAGTAACTAAGCTTAGAGTGGAGAAACCAAGACAATAATAGCCTTACTAATAAGCAACATTTATTAAATTCTGATAAGGGCTGTCTGCCAACTCCAACTTCCAAGTAGCTTTGAAAATGCAGAAAAAACCCATTTAATTTATGAACTTAAGAGATTGGAAGATGCATTCCACTGGTGACAGAGCAAAAATCAAACCGAGACAAGTAAGTGCTTCTGTTTAATTAAACCTGTGTGATTGCATTGCAGGAGGATCCCTTAGTGCTTAATGAGATCAGAGAAGATCTGCGGACAGAGTGTGAAAAGTTTGGTCAAGTAAAGAAGGTTCTCATATTTGATGTAAGTATTTATTACATGTTGTGTCACAGAATTGATGTTAGGTGTAAATGTGCAAAAAACACAGCGTTCTTTACATACAAATGGAGGATTTATTTGGTTTTGGTGTTTATTTCTTGGAAACTTGACACAATCTTTCAGTATTTTAAAATTAACTGGTTTGGAAATGAATTTCTAAGCACCTATCTACTGCAGCCTGTATGAAGGCAAACTCTTCCCAGTAACTTGGATACATGTCACAAGACTCTTCCCAATAATTTAGATACATGTCACCACTTTGAAAGTTCATAAAACATTTATTTGTAGCTAGGCTAGCTGAAACATTTGTTTATTTTCTGGGTTCTAGAAGTCTGTGTACCAATAGAATAAAATGTGTAAACTTGCAAATTTAATTTTTTAAACATGATTGTGTATAATCAGGGTGGGGCTATATCTTGATTGATTTTGTAGCACAGTCTAAAAGATACTGGAATAAAAATACACTATTTTGAAAGCTATTAAATGAAAATTGTCTCTCCTTACAGCGACACCCTGATGGGGTGGCTTCTGTGTCATTTAAAGAAGCAACAGAAGCTGATCTGTGCAAGCTAACTCTAAACGGAAGGTGGTTTGGTGGCCGTCAGCTCAGTGCTGAAACATGGGATGGTGTAACGGATTATCAGGTAGCCTTTCGTGGTCCTAATTTATCAAATATTTCTCCAAAACTGTAAATGTGTTTTAATTTGAGATGTTCTTGGCATTCCCATCCCCAAGACCTTCCCCTGCGCACTGCCTCTCTATCTTGCTTCTCCTCAAAAACTGCTAGAATGTCTCAAAAAAAAAAAATCGTCCTTAATTATTCAATTTAGCAAAACTTTAAAGGACCCATTTGATGTTAAAAATTGTGTGTTGGAGAGGTCAGCTTAGGGGATTAGCCACAGGGCTAATGGCAGCAGGGCTTATGGAAGTCTTGAGATATCGGTGCAGCGTGTTTGTGTAATTTTATCAGCGTAAATATTCATTTTTATAAGTATAACTTCATAGTGATGTGTATAAATATATCTTTAATAGGTGGAGGAGACCGCAAGAGAAAGGGAAGAAAGACTCAAAGTGTGGGGATCATTTTTAGAGGATCCTGATGCAAAGGAGCAGCAAACGGCACCCGATTCAGATTCCGCAGCAAGTAGCGTTAAACCCCCTGAAGGTGGACAACCTTCAAAAGTTAATGACACGTCTAAGGAGGATGTAAATGAAGCCCAGAAGAAGGAGAATAATGGTGAGGGCATTAATGAAGATGGTGCTCCATCTACAGACAGCAGCCTGGCAGGCAGTGATGTTGAAGCAGACACATAACATCTTTAATGCTTTATCAAAGCATGGTTTTTAGGGTGGTGTTTGAGTTTATCCCTTTCTTCAGGGTGACTGCCGACAATATTCATATGAATATATGCATATTAGAATGTCATCAACTGTGTGCTTTGAAGTTTTCATTAGAAGTATTTAATGAGGTTCTAAAAGTTTGTTATTAATTGGCTGTTCAGGTAAAGTAACTCAAGTTGCCAAGAATGCAGTAAAACTCATCAGGCTTCTTCTGTTCTAACTATGCTTGTCAGTGTTTCATTATGTAAGTGTGAAATTCATTCCAACCCTTAAGTTTATGTAACTATATGTAACAAATAATGCAAAGCTATTACAAGATTTGTGGATTTTACCGTTAATTTTCTGTACCCCTTGGAACTTCATACCTGATCCTTAAAAATTATTCTTGTCCTGAGTACTTTGGATCATTTTAGCTGTGGTATGTGTAGGGTGAACGCATTGGACGTGTTGCTATGCTTTAAGTAGCAAATGGTAAGCATAGTATCAAATTGCAGACTTGAAGTGGAAAACAAACGTTGCCATAGCCAATGTAAGGCAAACTGAGTGAAGATGGTTTATTAAATCACAGCATTTGCTGAATTGTGTTTTTTCTTCCCCTGTTTAGTTCTGTTGAGGCTGGAATTATGTCAAGGAGATTAGAAATGGCTGAGCACACACATTCTAGGGAGTAATGAAATAAGACTGACTGATCTTGAGCTCTCGTGGTCTGTATGCAGTATGTATGCAAAATAGGCTTTTGACTGACGTGTTGGCTTTTAGTTTTTGCTTTAATATTAAAGATTTTCATTTTATCTTCGTTAGAGTGATGAGTTTTAGTTTGCTTTAACATTTTAGTTTAGCCTTAGGTGCTCTTCAGAGTGGGGAGGTTGTCCCGTATTTCATAAAGGCTTTTGGCAACTTGAACTATGTTTGTTGTGCAAAAGTTAGAATACAGGAAAATAAGCTTTCAAATAATACTTTTTTTATATGGGGGAAACAAATGCTAGCCCTCTGAGAAATATTTCCAAAGGCAAGTATTTAGAAGACATTCTAACTTTAGATTTAAGTGGAGGGCTTTCAGAAATAACTTTAGGGGAGACATTTTGGGCATAGTCATTCTTAGTTTGGAATCCTATTATTTTGATACCTAAGGATAGAAGAATATGGATTTAGGCACTAAACTATTAAAATATTAGTGCTAAATCCATAGCACGCTGTTCATATGGATGGTTATTAGTGCACATTTGTAAGGAGGATCTTTTGAATTCTTTTAATTCATATTGGGTTTCAAGAAACCACAGATGATAATTCTTAAATTTCCATCCTGAAGTATTGAGAAGACTCTGAGAATTCCTATTTTCAAACTTTGTGCTCTGAGATTACCATCTATTTATTTTCCAGAAATCTGTATGTATCTGTTTTGTTTTGGGGTTGTTTTGTTTTGGTTTCTTTAAAATATGTAATCAATATGTATGGGTAGCTATGCCAACCAGAGCACCTCTTAACACTTGTCACCGTGGTTATGAGTTATAGTTTCTGGGTTGGTGGGTTTTTTTGTGACAAAATATCTGCTCTTACAACACAGGTGATATTCAAATTCAGGTTTTTAAAAGTCTGAAGTCTCATTTTAGGCTGACATGATGAATTTCCAATTTGGAGTTGTATTATTACGAGGCGCTGCAACTCTCGCCAGCTAAGAAAGACCATTTTCTCATCTTTACAAATGTGTGAATTGTACATTTCAGCAGAACAGGTGTTTGAAAACTTCAGGGACTCTGAAATACCACCTGGTTTGTAGCTGCACTGTTTGTAGTGGCCCATTCAGATTACATCTCTGGATTGTGTTGGTTCTGCCTTAGTTATTTTGATTGGTAATAAGCACCGCAGACCTTTGAGGGCTGGAAGCTTTTGCATATCAAGAATGTAATTTAGTGTGGTGGGTGGTGTTTTCAGTGCTCCTTTTTTTTTTCTTCCAGCCTCCAGGCTTTAGATCTGTTACACTATTGTGTATTGTTAGCTTTTTTGGGTTTGTTTGTTTGTTTTTTAAGAGCCTAGTCATATAACACTCTACACAGTTAAATCACCTGTTTTACAGTGGAATTGCAACTTACATAGAAAACTCTTGACAAATGTATAAATATTGTACAGTTCTATGAAGCCTTATCATGGTATCAGATATAAAAAATAAGGTTAGTGTTAGTGTTTGAAAAAAGACTTTGAAAAATAAAGAATCATTATATGTGCAGTAACCTTCCTCTCTCCAGTTTATGTGCAAATTTGATTGGCTTGCTTCAAAAGTCAAACGTGATGTTAGTCTCCTCACCTTTTCCCTTAGCCTTCACACTGAAGTGCAGAGCACCAACAAAGACTTGAGACCAAATGCTTTCCTGGCTTTCCTATTAACCAGGATTCTTAAGAAAATAAAAGCTGTTTTTCCATGAAAATACATTGTTCTGAAGTGCGGCATTACTCTCAAACTGGTATATTCCTTTTGTCTACCTCTGTTATTCCCCAGTGAAATGTAAAAAGATATTTTTTATAAACTATTCATTGAGCTATTGAGCCATTTAATAGTGTATGGAGAGGTTAATGCAGCTCTGACTTTATTTTCAGCAGATTTTCATTGAGATCTAATTCTTTTGATGTTTTGCCTTTTAAAATGATACACATTTTTATAAATTAACCTGAACACAAGGTAAAAATTTTGACAAAAGTTAGAATTACTATTTTGAAGTATGATTATGGAAATATTGTATTATAGAACAGTAACATTTAATACCAAGTTTTAAGAAATCAAGCTGAACAAGCTGAGTTGCTTTTTAAACATAGATTTTTTTTTTTTCCTGACTGAGGATCATAAATTGATAAGAAGTTAAAACCCCAGTGCATTTGTTCTTTTAATTAAAAATGCTTTCTAATGACTTGTTTTGCTCATTAGAAGTGACAAAACCCAAGCTTTTTGCTCAGTTTCTCTTTTTCCTTAGGTTCCATTCTAGTGTTCCAGTAATACCGCATGTTCCATCATCCCTGGGCCTTTGGTGAGAGGTTCATTTTAAGACAAGCAGTCTCCTTCCCTCTGTATTCTGAAAACAGTAACTAGCAGCAGGTTGAAACACTTTGTGGAGAATCCTTGTTGCTCAGTTTTAAACTAGAGAAATAGCTGTTTCTACTAATTCACACTGTGGCAAAGTGGATGTGAAACCACTTCACTGTAACAGCAGGGAAAGAGTCTTAACTAACTGGTGCTTCAGCACCGTTTGGCATAATCACTTTCTTAACCGTGCAGTACAAAATCAGTTGCTTAGCCTCAAGATATATTGGTAGCTTCCTTTACAATCAAATGGCATTTAGTGGTTTGCTGGCAAGGTAATTGTACAGAGTTACAGGTACTTGTCAGAGATCAGGTGGAGCAATGGCCAAGGTAGACATCTGGAAACAAGCCCCAAAAGAAAAGGCACGTAAGTTGTAGCAGGTTCTTGAATGTCCATATACAGCTGTAAAGAGAGAATTAAGTTTCATTTTGCATCAAAATGTTTATCTGTTTCTCCTGCTGACTTTTTTTAATTGCTTTTTTTTTTTTAATTGAATTTCAGTCCCTCGTACAACTTACATTTTGTATAAGGATTGTAATTCTGTTAAAGTCATTAGTATGTTAAATGCAGTGCATTTTAGCTAAAACATGTCCTAGACATTGTTCAGTTAGAATAATCTATTTACAATTGCAAATACTTAGCTTAATTCAGGTATTGGATGCTTTATAGAAACCCAAACATGCCTTTACATTTTCCAGTAAAATTGATACCCATACCCTGAATTCTTTAACTTTATGACCTAACAAAACCCAAACAAACAAAACCCTGTAGATTTGGATTTTAAATTCTCCCTTTTCTTTCTGAATTTGAGGAAACATACTGCAGTATGATAAATGAATTATGTAAGTTGTGTACTTGTGTTGATTTGACCTGTGTGTATTTTAGTGCTCATTATACAAGGCTTGAAGTCTTACTGTCAGGATACTCTGAAAGTTCTGTAAAATATTTATAGAATTATGAAATCTTTTTGCAGCAAATTGTTTTTTGCTCATTCTGTAATATGAAAGTATATTGTTAGATTAAACTTTTCAGCAAGTTGACTTTGAATTTTTCTGACAGGTTATTTTCCTTCGATAAGTTAAATTGATCACTTTCATTTATCCTTTAGAGAACCAACATTAAAAAACCAATAAAAATCATATTTGAATAATTTCTAGACCTGTGACAGCATCTGAGAATCCCTTGATTTGTCTTCAGTTTTGTTTCTTAAAGGGGTTGTGTTTTATACTACCTTTTTAATAAACAAACTCATGAACAAAAGTCTTTTCTGATTAGTTTTGAGATGATGTATTTGTGTTACTTTTTTCCCCTGGTAAAAGAGAAGGCAGCATTTGGTGCCCAGTGACTTCACTTTATAAAGCATGTGTGCTACCGTGCCCGAGCTTTCCAACTGGAGTCCTGTAGACCTGCTGCAAGAACTGTAAGTGTTCACACTGGGACGTGGGATTTGTTCCCTCTGTGGGATTTGTCTCCCAACTCCTTTTCTTGGTGTGTTCATGGACCCTGCATGAAGCTAAAAGGAGCTGGAGGAATGACTGCACACACTGTAGTTATAGTCAAGAACGTGTGTGTGTGAGGGGTGTTAAGGGCAAGCAGAACTTTTTTTCCTCAGAAATAAAGATTTTTTTTTTATTTTTTTATTTTTTTTATTCAAAGCTTGACGTCTTGAATGCTTAAAAAGCATTGTTTCAGTTCCTATACTACAAAGGAGCAGAGATGGTAATCCCAGTAGGTCTTTGGGATGTTCACCTAGGAGCTTTAAACTGATGCCATCTAACAACCTTACGTGTGCTTTAACTGCCAACCAAGGAAGTGCTTGAAGAAGGTCATGATGAAAAGCTTTAGCAGAAGAAATCTCTGCTGTATGAAAGAGTTTAGAAGAGGGGGTCAAAGGAGGAGTGATTGAGATGTTGAAGGCACTTGCCCTGCTGATAGACTGGAATCCAGTCTTGTCTCACAATGAAAATGTGTTTATGCAAAGTGTGTGTCAATAAAAGACGAAGCACCCTCCCGGGAAGTCTTGCAGCCTGGTAGTTAAGTTGTTCTGGGAGATGGCAGAGGGTGGACTCACGTATTACGGCAGAGGGAATTGGATTGTGCTCTCCTTTCTGGGTGAGTAAACAAACTCTTAAGCTACTGCTTAAAAGACATAATGTCACCAGTTTGGTGACTCTAGTTCCCCGAGCTGAGACTGGCAGATTAAACCATGAGTCAGCGTTTCTGGAAGGGCTGCAATTTGGTAATTTTGGTAAAATTCCTACAAAAAAAAAAAAAAGACCCACAACCTTAAACTGCCCGGTTCTTGCTATAGCCCTAACAGAACAAAAATGGTATTTTTCTATTCTGACGATTTCTGTTCAACCAGTGAAGAAGAGAGTGAGAATTGGCCATCCAGCTTATCTAGGATGGAGACTAAGATGGGGTCATCTTTCCCTTCTCGCAGATGTTTGTAGCAACACACTTAATGCTGAACATGCTATAAACTGGCATAGGAAAGTCCTTTCTGACCCTGGCGAAGTTTGGGTCTCTGCCTTGTTTATCATCTGAACTAAACTCTTCTGAAGTCCAGATGCTGTCTTCTTTATTGTGTACACACTGTCATAAAAAAAAAAACCCTGCTTACAGTCCTATTTTCCTCATTCCTGAAACCTCCTAACCTGGTTGACTTGTTGGAGTGCATTTCATGCATTCTTCGCAGATAGGCTGAAGGAAACGCCTAGTTCACTCGCAGCTAGAGGCTAGAAAGCATGCAGGGAGTTCATGAACGGAGCTTGTCTCCTCCTGCAGTCACTGCAGAGTGCACATAGCCTGCCCGGGGAAGGATCCCAAACTGCTGGACGCAGCATGACCATCCCACAGCTGGAAAATCCCACTGGCGCCACACGGCTTCGGACAGTGAGTTAAGGTAGGAGAAGTCAATAACTTCAAGGTATGTTCACTGACTTTCTCAAATGCTCTTTTATTTGAAAGAGATTTGGTGAAAGAGAATGCCTGCTTGTAAAGTCATTGCTTAATACTTGGGAAGTGGAATATTTTTTTTTTAATTAATTTTTTAAGCTGGTTTGGGCTGCATGATACAGAGAACAGAGTTCTCTGATGCTACGGTGATGGGAAACTACTACTACTACTAGCAAGGATAGGGAGTGTGAAAAATACTGTGAAGTGCTGTCGTCTGCCATGAGCAGTCACCAACCATGACTCTTAAGCCTGTGTTGACCATGCGTCCTTGTTTAGGCATTGGAACAGGCTGCCCAGGGAGAGGGTGGAATCGCCATCCCTGGAGGTGTTCAAAAAGCATCTAGATGTGGCACTTCAGGACATGGTTTAGTGGTCCTGATAGTATTTAGCAGAGAGTTGGACTTCATGATCTTGAAGGTTGTTTCCAACCTTAATGATTCTGTTCTGTTCTTTGCCCAAGGACAAATAACTTGGACTATTTTGCCATATTTAACCCGTTCTGAGAGTGTGTGAGGGGAGCTGTGTCCATTTCATCCTGAGCTTCACTACTTCTACTATATTTTAACAACAGTTTGTGGCAGACACAAATTGGAAGGATTTCTGCCTCTTTTTGCAGACTTCCTGCTGGAAGATGGAAGAATGGGAAGTTCAGGTAATGAAGACCACAGTGCTCCGAATCTAAGTCCTTACTCATGGGACACCAGGTTCCTCATGTGCATGTGGGTCGCTGAGAGGACTGTGATGTAACCCAGGTTATATCCAGCCTTCTTATGACTACTTCTTGGAAAGCATAAGAGGTTTTTAAGGGAAATGAGAAAAAACTAGGTGAATGACCATTCTTTCTTTAAAAAAAGTGTATTATTTTTCTGGCCTTGTAAGTATTGGTCATAATTCACACAAACCTAACAGCTGCTACAGGCCAATAAGCAGCGTTGAAGGAGCTTACAACGAATGTCATGAGCAAGCTAGGCACGTTAATGAAGTGGCAGAAAGATGCAATGGCTGGCTTGCACTGAGTGAGGAGCAGGAAAAGTAGACCTGTGGGCCAGAGCTAATGCTTTTCAAATTGTACGTTGACACATAGTGGTAGAGCAGTGTAGGCAGAGCTGGGTTGCTGCTTGCTGTTGAGATGGCCTGGTGTAGTCCTTCCTCGGGCTGTATGGTTGCTGATGACTTTGCCAATCTCTCACCACTTGGGTTGGAATTTTCCATGGGAAGCGTTGGCCTCCAGCTGAGCAACCAGAGAGTTTCTTAACCTAAAGAGTGGGTTCCTTTAAAATAGTGTCTCTTCCTGTGCTTGAAGTTCTTCTGGGTTTTTTTGGCTTGGTTGTGCTGGTTCCAGCTCCTCTCATGGGCCTTGGGAAGGTGCCTGTAAGGCACCTTGAGAGGGAGGTTTTTTGGGTTCAAGTTTTCTGTGTTTGGGAAAGTTTAGTCAGTTTTAAAGTTGTGAAAGATTGTCTCCTGAATCAGATGACTGTTGCAGAGTATCCCCTCACACTTCCTAACTGGTGAACAAACTGTGTTTGTCTGATCCCCACCACTGTATTCAGGTGGACCAGAAGCTGGATCTGGGGAAGGGATGAGAGAAGGGCAAAGCAATGGGGATGAGGACAGAGGAACTCTTGAGTTTGACCATAAATTGGTAGTTGATGACAGGAGAACCTGGGCTAGCTAAGCAAGGGATCATGAAGGGAGAAAGAACTGAGCAGAGAACATGCCTAGAAAACTAGACATAGAAGCACATTATAAACAAGGACAATAAACAATTTTGTACATGAAAGTTTAGGATTACACAGGGAGATGGATTATGGCTGAACAACCTTAATCCTCATGTTTCTTAAGATCTGAATACTTGGCTTTGCAGCCTGAACAGTCTTTTCACGTGTAAGAAACACCGAGAGACCATTTGGAGGCAGCCTTTGCAGGTATTTCAGAATGCCCTCCGAGACAGACGAGTGCAATGTTTATTGGGAAGCTTCTGAAGGTCGGGGCATTTGTGATGAGAAAAGAAATCAGATAAGCATATTGGAATAGGTTAAACAACACTACATGTTGCAGGGTTAGTTGGATGGAAACACAAATCTAATGATTCCTTAGGTTTTGCGTGAGACAGCTGGCTATTGGCCAAAGGTTTCCCTGGTCTCTGAAAAATAACAGTCTTTTCTTTGCTACCAAGGTAGATTATGCTACGTGGCGTGGTGAGCTGTCAATGGGACTGGAAAATTGAATAGAAACAGTGGGCACTTCTCATTGCATTCATAGCCTGGGCATTTCTAATCTGATTTACCAGCAGTACCTATGAGCTCTGGTTGTAGAACTAGCTCCCCTGCAGCCAGAAACTGCACAAATACATGAAAATGATGCTTCTCTGGGGCAAACAGTGACATTCCTTGCCCTACTGTTACCATAGCTGGCAGCAGAGGTTTTTAAGGAGAATAAAAAGGAATTTTACAGTCTTTTGTTGATGTCCTGCAAACTGTTTTAGAATAATTCCTGCCTTAAATCTATAACTTCTGGTTGAGCTACAGTGTGTGTTTTATCAGTCATGCTACCAAAGTTTTTAGCAACTGGAAGACCCACTGCATTCCTGGGTAAGTTATTTCAAACAAAAAAGGGATTTTTTTTTTTCTTTATCTTTTTTTTTCACTTGAATCTGCCATAATTTGAATTTCCAATAATTTAATCTGTCTTTTTTTCTAACAGGTGAAGTAAGTAACTACTCTCAAAAGTCTTTTCCTTCTTTTCCTTGGAGAGGTCTGTGCTGACAGTTATCAAGGTACTTTGAACTTACCTAAAATTACTGTTTAAAGTTCCTGTGAGTACTTTTTCTTCTTTCTTTTTTTTTTTTTTTTTTTTTTTTTTTTTTTTCCTCCACTCTGCCAGTGTGTTTTGGTTTTGGTTTTTTTATTTTTGTGAACAATGCAAAATCCAGACTTGGACAAAGCATTTAGGTAAGTTCACCCTGAACTTCATCCAGGGCTATTGCCACCTCTGAATTATTTGTCCAGGTGTTTCATTTCTTTTAGCACACTTCCATCCTCAGGTAGGTTTGCATATTACTATGTCTGAAGCCCAGAGTTCTAAAGATGGATGAAGGCAGAGTGAGAAAGGACAGCTGGTGAATGGATGTGCCCATTTTCTTTTTCCATAGAGCCAATGCTATGGCATTGACAGGTAACTCCTACAAGGTTGGTATCCTCTGAACCTCTTTGAGCCATTCATTGCTTTGAAGATGCCATATCCATCCTTGTGTATTGTACAGTTTGTATCAAACTTATTGCTCACTAGCAAAAGGCACTGCTGTAAACAAGACAAACAGGACTCAATTTGACTGAGTGGGAGCAATGGGCTCCCATCACAATTCTGAAAAATGTAATGCATACTTATTGAAAGATTTCTCCTTTGGTTTTATACTTAAGAGTATTCTATGTTAGAAGTATATACTAAGGAAATAAAAGGTGCATGGAAGAAACAGAAACCCAGATAAAGAATCTGGTCTTACTAGTAACAGTTCTTCTGGCCCTACCAGTTTCAAAAGGAAGATGGGCTCACCGCTGACTGTGCACTTTAAGTTGACTAGTATTTCTCTGACTGGTCTGGTTTTGTTTGTTTTCTTTTGCTTTGGCAGGGGCTGTTGGTTTTGTGAAAATGGAAGAAACAAGGAAGCTCTCTCCAAAGCCATGTAAAAGCAAAGAACCTGTGAAAACAGAATGGGGGGCTCAGAGTGTTGTATTCACATATTTCCAAGGGGATATTAACAGTGTGGTAGACGAACATTTTTCTAGAGCTCTGAGCAATGCCAAGAACCCACAAGACCTGAGCACGAAGCAGAAGGGGGAGACTGTTGTCCTGAAGAACGGTGAGCTGCCTGCCATGCCTCAGCGTGGTCCCAGCCAGGGGTGACTAGATTTCAAAAAGGAATTTAAGACGCAGCATGCTTAATTTTGGAATTGTGTGCAAGCAGAAAGTTAGGAAATAATGGAAAGACCTGGAGTATGTAGCTGAGACTTTCTGGGTTAAAACCCTGTGCTTGCTGAGCTGCTTCCCAAGCTTTCTTTGGTCCTGTTAACAGGACCAGGTCCTCATTTTCTGCCCAAAAGCCTCTACTGCTGTCAGATGCGTTAAGTGTATTATGACAGTTTGTTGTGTTTGCAAAAATGTATTTGTTTAAGCTTGCAATTGTTAAAACCTTGCCTGTGCTAGTGGCCTGTAAGAAAACAAGTGTAATAGTTATACGAAAGTACTGGTGGTGGTGATTTGGTCTGCTTTTAGTACGACTTTGTTGTTGATTTTTATGATAATCAGCACAAAAGTGAATATACATTTCTTTAAAAATGAATATGCAAGGTGGCAGTATTCCCTTAGAAGTCCCTTGGAATTGCCTTGGAAAAAAAAGTAAAAATTGATGAGACTTAAGATGTTTTCTTTCTCTTTTCAAGTAGATAGCACTTCTCCCCACCAGTGGAATTTCTCTTCACATTGCTCCAAACCATATCTGTCATCTTCTGCTACAAGCATGTCAAATTCTGGTCTGAATTTTCCTGCTGCTGGTATGTCAGGACAGTACCAGCCATCAGCTCTGCGGAGTCATCCAACTCAACCATCAGATTTATGGCCCTTCCCTGCGATTGGGACTCCCAGTCTTGCCAGTTCGGTGTATCATCATGCCTTGCCTGACCTGCATGTGGTAGATGAACCGATCTCTGACAGGAAATACGGTTCTCTTCTTGGTCTTCTGCAACAGGAAAGGTGCCTGACATCCATGCAAGAATGTACCATGAAGCAACACTCGAGTTCTGCTTGTATGACTGGACCTGCTAGGTTACAAAATATAAGTCAAAGTTCAGCTCCTGGGGGAGGTAAGGAAATACTATCACTTTATTCTTTGATGACATCCTATGTAAAGAGACAAAACAATACAGTCTGCTTCAAAGGTTCTCAAACTGGAGCCATCCTCAGCCTAGCTCACAGAAACTTTTTTCCAATGGATAGCTCATGCTGGGCACTGTGGTGCTCGGGATTGATTAGCCATATAGTATGGCTTCGTTAAAAATATGCATTGCCCTCTTGCAGAGTATTTCACCTTCTGGCTGGTATTAGGGGGATGTTTTAAGTGAAAGTAAACATTATCCACAGTGCTATCAGGACCTCTACTTTATAGGTAGCAGATATGGTGTATACCAGAGGACACTCCACAACCTCTCTGGGCAGCCTGTTCCAGTGCTCTGTCACCCTCACAGTAAAGAAGTTTCTCCTCATTTTGAGGTGGAACTTGTGTTTCAGCTTGCTAGCATTACCTCTTGTCCTATCGCAGAGCACAAGTGAGGAGACTGGCCCCTTCTAGTTGACACCCACTTGACACCATGTCCACACAGCATCTAGTCTGATGGCTGAAATTGCTCCCTTGTGGGTAGGCTCTGCCTTTGAAAAGCTCACCAAGATCAAGCTTCCTGGCCAGAGCCCTGGTGCCCTGTTAGGGTACGCCTGCATTGCTGGTCCTGGGCGTCACCCACATAGTCAGCTTGGCTCTGGGTTCCAAGAAAAAGGGTTGTGAAATTGTTTAGGGAGTCTGCTGGAAAAATACAGCATGTCCTACCTTGTGCTTCTAGATAAAAGAGGACCAGGCATGTGAAGAAGCGATCCTGAGTCTTAGGTTTTAATAAATAACCAGCTGTGAAATACTGAATGGTTACCTGTCTTCTAACCTGCATCAGCAGGAATTTGGCAGAACATGGGCTAAAAACCATTTATGTCTCCAGGCAGTCTTAGCCACAGCTCCTCTTTGGAGGCTATCCCAAGGCTATGTTGTTATGAGGGCCCAAACTGTAGGTCCTCATAACCTCTTCCTGCTAGATTGTCTAACACCTCTCTGTGTGTGCGTGGAAAAGGGAGAGTGTATGCATCTTCTGCTCTTGGTACACAGTTAGATTTAGCTGAGGCTGTGTGGCTCTCTTGCACAGGCACTCACCCTAGACTTTCTGCAGCTAGTAAACGACAGGCTAATTACTTTAAAGACACTGTCTGGATTTCTAGGATTTAATTTAAGAATAAGGTTAGGTGCCCTCTTCCCCAAGGGGGCAATGTGAGCCTAGCAAGGCTTGGGAGCCCAAGGAACTGACTCCTCCTCCAAAAAAAAGGAGATATTTCATGAAACTAGTCTTGGGATCAGAAAAGGCAAGCAGTGCTAACAAGAGTGGACTTCTGTTCAAAATTTCAGAAAGAAAATGTGTGTGTGTATATGTGAATTTAAAATTAAACAGCTTGGTGTTCACCAATTAAAGCATTTTCTTTCAGGGTGTTCACTGGGCCTTTCTGAATATTCAGGGAGCCTTAGAACACCACATGTGTATCACTGTGCATGTGCTGATGGAGCAACCCAAAAAGAACAGAGAAGAAATGACTGGCCCGTGTTCGCAGGGAGTCTTTGGCAAGTCCCTAGGATGTGTGCATCTAGTCTGGCTGTGGGAGTCCCTGTTTCTTGGCTCTATCTGTTAA
Organism: Todiramphus chloris collaris; assembly: GCA_025345505.1. Taxonomy (NCBI): domain Eukaryota; kingdom Metazoa; phylum Chordata; class Aves; order Coraciiformes; family Alcedinidae; genus Todiramphus; species Todiramphus chloris. Next base: position 7,876,044 of record JANVCC010000049.1, on the reverse strand, counting down.
ATACACTTTTCGTCGGGCTGTGTCATGTTTAAGAACAGCTGATATTTATATTTATGGAAGTATATATTGCTGTGCCAGACAGCACAGAGCTCCCCAGCACCTGTGCTATAGGCTGGGCTGTAAAAGCACAAGGTTTCTTTAGAAACTATTGACTACTTTTAGCTCTGTGTTGAATCTTTGCTTATCTTTAATATTTTATTTTCTTTAAGAGAGGAAAGCAAGCTCTTACCAAGGCCCAGAAAATCCCAGTGTAAGCCATGCCACTGCAGGTGAGTAATGAAACCAGCAGGCTTGGAACAAATTAATACTCACCTATGAAGGACAGCTGCCTTGCTTACACAGGATTAAAGATGCTTCCATGGTTGCTTACAGACTGTGTTTCAAAAGCTTGCCTTTCCCCCAAGATCTCCACATCGCCTCCCACAGCTACATTAACAAAGAGGAGGGAAAACATTCTATGCAAATGAGATATTATGGTTTTCTAACCCCATGGTGGCTATACCACCATCCAAGCACCCAGCTTCAGGCTGAGGTGCCTTCTGGACCTGTGTGCTCACATTGCTGCAGTTTTCACCAACAACCCCACCACCCTGCTAGCAGAGTTGTTCTAAGAAACTATTCCCAAAGTATTCAGGCTTCCGTATTTTTATTAGTCTTTTGAGACTGTGTCACAGCCTGATGTTAGTTCTTTGATGTGCAATATTTTGGGATACTTTGGATGGGTCATTCTGGTTATTCTAGTAAGGGCCCTCTTGCATCAGACCCAAAGGTGCAATTTTGTTTGCACAACATCTTCTGCATGGATTATGCTGTTTGACAGTCCTGATACCACTGTGTCTTTCAGGTATTCAGATTCATGACCGAAGACAAGATTTGTACTTTTAGCAACTGGATGTTTCTACTTTATTCTGGAAGAGAAAATTCTTGCTGTGAACTTTTATTATTTGCAACTGTGAATCAAGAAGAAAGGAACTGCAGCTATTCTGTGCTTTTTCTCTCCCTTGGAAGAATAGATGTACTATTTACTATATGGGGAACGAAAAATCATATTTTTCTATTCAGTAAATAATTTTGAATAGCTGCGGTATTAAATCTGACAGTATGTTTGTTGTGAAGAAATATTGTCTACTTAAGGCTTTTCATGTAGTCCTCTTGAAAGGACTCTTAGCACTTTCTAATGTTTCCGTGTGTATTAATTGACCATCTCTTGTTAAGAAGCATAATTCTTATCAATGCAGTTGATAACTGACAAGTGCAGGGATGCAGTTTGCTTAAATTCAGTGCTGCAGCTTCTTAGCTTGAGTTGATATCTCCATATTGTTTAAAATATTTTAGACCATGGGCAAGAGACTTCAACACAACCATAGGTCAGTGGAGCATGTTATCAGAGTTATGTTTTGAAAATACAGTAATTTTTAGCCATACTTTCAATTGTTGTCTACAGGGACATTCTTCAGAAGCTATATAATCTGCATATGCCTGAAGGCACTGCTTTGCCCTCTTATAATATATAACCAGCCTCTAGAAAGCACTGAATTAACACCAGGCTGGGGAGGAAATCTGGATCCTCAATGGATGCAATTAAGACACCTTTGGGCAAAAAGCTGGAGGTGGGAAGGGTTTATTTTCCCAGCCTTTCTGAAGGTGTAAAAGGTTCTTTTTCTAAATAAATCCCTGTGGGGTTGAATTTTAGATTAAGCTTGAAGGGCTTGGCTATCTGAACAAGCAAAAATCGATCCCTTTGGCATCCCCCAGGCCTCAGAGCGGCTGAACGGAGGCGGGGTGGTCTCTGTGCTCCTCTGCACAGCAGACCTGGCAGTTGGGAACTGTGCCTCCATCCTGCACATCCAGATTCCCACCCTTGCTTCACCACTCACCCTTGGCAAATATGTTTACTGAAGCTTCTGTGAGTAAAACCTCATGTGACTGGTATTTAGGTTTGTGTATGTAATCCCTGCAGTAAGAGAGACTGCTTGGCTTTCATTGTAAATCCTAAGGATAAAGGAGATTTGGTTTTATTTTTTCCTTCTTCATTAGCTATACATTAATTTAATATAAAGGGCCGTGATTTAACGTTTTCAGACAGCTCTGTGCAGTTGCTTAAGGAAATTTGACCTTTGAGATCCTAGAGCTTGTGATTTTGTAGGAGAAATCCTTAGCTGGTATAAGTGTTTGTGGCCCTGTTCAGCCCAGGTCTCTATGCTGCCACTGGTCTACTTCAGTTATAACACCTTGTGAAATTTTGTAAGTAATTTAAATTCAGCAGCTTTAGAAGTTTATGGTACTGATTTAAAAAGAAAACATTTAAAATTCTGGTTTATATATGTTTGCTCTAAAAAAACCCATGAGATCATATGCAAGGGGAATTATTTAAATGAATAAAAGGTAGCCCAAGATCCTGTCTCCCTATAGATAAACACTGAAAAATCACCTTTATTTTTTTTTATTCCCATATTTCTACAAAATTGCCTTCCTTCCTTTTTAAGTTGAGGAGTGCCTCCTCAGTTAGTTTTTTGTCATCCCAAATCACTTAATTCCCTGATTTTTAAAGCTGTGTGGTAATATCACCTTGCTTTTTCTAGGGGCCAAAGCAAAGATTTCCAAGCTGTGCTCCCTGCATGTGTCTTCCTTGTGTGTGCACCGTAATTCCAGTGAAGTTACTGCTTCAAAATAGTGAAATAGTATTTTTGTCTCCCTCTGCCATACCTCCTAAAAGACAATACTGAAATAACTTGGCTCTAACATCTGAAAAGACATATAAGTGTACATCTAAATGCTCTTAAAATGTAGTGCTTCTTGAAACAGTTTAGTCCCATGTGTGTCACAGCTGGGAATATTCAAGGTGGCTTAAAGCCCATCATTCTGGGGAACTGACCACATGGGATTGAACAGTGTGGGAGGGGAATAAAAACCCCTTGTTTTTAAATACATGTCACTAATAAGTGACACAAGAGATCGCCGATTCTGCCTCGACATGGGAACGCTTTGAGCATTGCAGGACTCCTTGGCAGGACCACGTCCTCGCCATCCAGCTGTACAGCAGAGCTGGGGGAAAGGGCTGCTGTCTTATCCTGCACCCCCCTTGCCAGTGCTGTGAGCTGTGGTGCCAGTCTCTGCGCTGGGCACACGGGTGCTTGCTCTCCTCCCTGGCTATTAGGATGATTTGGGGTAGAGGCCTGGGGGCCAGAGATGCTACTGCTCCCGTGTTTTGTGTTGCACCACCAGAGAGTGGCTGGGTTTGTAGGCATCTTACTGTTCTTCTGCAATAAACACAGTTAACCCATCAGTGCAATTTGCCCTTAATGAGTTAGTATGAATAGAGCTTTGAACATTACACAGCAGCTCTCTACGTCAGGTAAGCTTTTTTATATATGTGTATATATATACACATATAATATACATATACATAATATATATTCCTCTACAGTATTTTTTTTGTCCAGAGTAGAGTGTTTCTTGCTTTTCCCACTCAGGCTAGTGCTGTGTTCCCGATGCTGCCATCGTGTTCCAGTGATGTTGTCTTCGTGCCCATTCAGTGTATGTGCTCTTTTGCTCAGAAGGACTTGGCAGACAGCACCGTGCATTCAGCAGCTGCCATCTGGTACTTCCCACAGTTACTGTTGCTTCCTCCTCTCAACGCAGCAACCACGGTGGTGATGGGAGAAGAGCTGTGGGCTGTACAACAGCTTCCCACTCCCTGAACACTCAAGCACCTCTGCAGAGACCACTCCGAAGGACAGAAGGACAAACGTTGGTCTGGGTGTTACATTTTCTGGGCACTAACTGACCCTATGGGAAACCAGTTTGCCTTCCTCTGGGTACAGTTTCTAAAGGTCTAGTCCAGGAATAGCTTCTTTGCATGGATGGTTTTTCTCCTATCTTGCTCTGGGGGGGAAGGTAAGTTACAAACTATACACTCCATGAGCCCTGTTTGGAGGATAATGCAGAGAAAAATACTCAAGTATTTTGACCTGCCTATCCTGTGTTTTTGTTATTTTTTTAATGAACCACAGGAACTGCTATACATTTTTTCACCATGCGTGTCCCAGGACACAGACATTTTCTTCTGCGTATCTTGTGCTTGTGGGCACCGTGCTCTGCCTTCTTGTGCTGGGTGGCCCCGGTCCAGCTCCTCCTCTGATGGTCAGATAAACCTTGTGGGTGGCAGGGAGCAGCATAGCTGGCTTAGCTACTCCACCCCATTTTAGTCACTCAGTAGTAGTGTTAAAAATAGTCCCAGACTGCAATGGCAAACAAGAGATTCCTTTGTTATTAAAGAAAAACCTTTAGGTTTATTTTTTTTTTAAAGGGGGGGGGGGTCGGGAATGCTACTGGGTAACTCAGCCAGGCTTTATATGGCCTCTCACAAGGATGGTGGTGAAACACTGGCCCAGGTTGCCTGGGGAGGTGGCAGATGCTCCATCCCTGGAAACATTCAAGGTCAGGTTGAACAGGGCTCTGAGCACCCTGCTCTAGTTGCAGATGTCCCTGCTCCCTGCAGGGGGGTTGGACTGGGTGATCTTTAAAGGTACCTTCCAACCCAAGCTGTTCTGATTCTTCTGGGCATTTATTGTCGCTTTTCCCCATCAGCATAGCTTTTTATTTGAAACCAATCTAGTTATGAAATGTCCCAGAAGATGTGATGGAGATGTGACAGTGTGTTTGCATTTCTGTCGTTCCTAATTTTGGATGAACAGCTGTAAGAAACACAAACTCTCCCATGTACAATTGGGCTGGAGGTGGCAGCGATTTACTGGGGAGCTCGGTTGTCTCTGGGGTCACAGGGAACAGCCAGCTCACAGTCACACTGACAGCGATGTCACCTGGGAAAATGCTATAGCTGGTGGTCCTCATTCTGGAGCTGATACCCCACCTTCATTGCATGGAAAGGAACCCAATCTGCTCTTGCTTTCATTTTTGTTCAGGTGTCAAGTAATTTCTCCCATCACAGGGGAGGAAGGGACACTTCACCTATCCACGTGGCATGAAGCCTTTAGCAAACACTCGCTCATCGCTGGAATTTTTGACTGGCTTGTGCTTTTTCAGCCTCTTTTCTGGCAGGATCTGCCAAGCTGGAACATCCTCCTCCTGATGAAGTGCTCAGAGGCACACAGCAAGGCTGAGGTCTCGCTGACACGTGTCAGCACTGGTGAATTTTCAGCTGTCTGAACTAAAGGTGTGATCTGTGCCCTGTGCAGTGTTGCTG